>JAOVVB010196064.1:37441-58574 GCA_028570985.1 Heterobranchus longifilis
TGTAGACGACAGCCGGTGTCTCTACATCCTGCGTTTGAGATGCGGTTTGTGTGGCAGTGCTGGTAGTCTCTGGCGGTGGTGTGGTGGTGATCTCCACCTCACTGCCAGGTCGGGTGTTACACATAAAGGTGGTGTCAGTGTAAATGCTTGTGGGGATTGCTGTTCCATCAATGGTACTAGTGCTGTCTGATGGTGAGAGGTCCCACTGGGGTGGCAGTCCCTCTACAGCAAAATGAGTCTCAATGTCATCATAGTTTGGGAATGCTGTTGTTGAATGAAGCTCAGTAGCTGAGGGTGATTCTGAGGAGCTGAACGCTTCCTCGCTCGTCAGTTCAGCTGATTCTGTTGGAGTGTCAGTGAGGTCGGAGGTCATCACTGTGGTGATCCCAGAATCCAGAATGGTTTCCTCAGTGTCCCCCTTTACAAACATGGGCTCTGTGCTGAGAGAGGCGTCTGGTATGGGGACATCAGGTTGGATTGTGCTGATCTCAATTACTGACTGATCGTCAGGCTCCTCGGATGGTTTGGCCGCTGACTCTGTGGCATCAGTGCTCTCTGTTGTGTGTTGGGGTTCTGGGAATGTGTCCCCACGGTGGGGAATGGATTCCACATAGGTTATATTTTCACTTAGGAAGTCAATAACATCAAAGTCTGGTATGGCTGCTTCATCATCAGTGTCTTCATGTTCCTCTTTGATGGTGGGTGCAACTGTGGTGATTAACTCTTCTTCCTGGCCTGTTGGAGTGGAGCGAGGTGGAGTCATACAGGTGGAGAACATCGATGGAGAAACTGCAGAGTCTGGAGACTCTTCTGGAGGGTTGGAGGTGGTGGAGCCGATGGTGGTGGGGATTTCTACCACAGACACATCCACAAAGGAAGTCTGGTTGATCACCTTAGTCCTTCCTAAGAAACATACATAATCACATCAATTAAAAAAAAAAGCAAAAATCATCAAATGCATCTGCCAAAATCTCCTTTAGATATAAAGCATAATTGTTTAGAATGCTTTAAGAATACAGACATCATGCTGAGGTGTGGAAAGATGCTGAGATTAACACAAAGATCCAGCAGTCAAATTGCAGTCACCTCACTCGAATCAAATGTTACACAAGCATGGTGTGTCAAACGGATACAATTATTATAAAATAAATATTGTTTATTCATTTTAAGTATGTGAAGCAGGCAGTTTGTGAGACAAGCCTAATGCGTCAAATCAAAGAGTAATATGCCACAGCTGCAATAGCAGTGTGACACTTAACATTAAAGTACCCAGAGTTAAAAGTTTCCTAGTAACCTTAGTGTGAAGGACTTCCTCTCTTAACTCCTAATGTTGTTTATAACCTGCACTAACATTACTTCACATAATGTTCTCAAAGAAACTATATGCTATATTATGGAACAAAGTTTTTATCTGCACCAGAATTGTTGGCAAATAACCTCAATTACCTTAAGGTATCAGCAAGGCCAATATTATCATGTTGATTTTCCATTTAATAGTCTCCCTCTTGTACCTGATGAAATTGAATAGTTTGTCATCAGCCCATGGCAGATGAGGTCATTTTCAAAGTACTCTACTTTCTGTGAAAAACTAAGTGCACTTGTGTTTCTCTAAACATTTCCGGGTCTGCCTGAAAGGATTCACATAACTGTAACAGAGGTTTAAATTGCATATAAACTTCAAGCAATCTAGTGTTGTGGTTTTGTTAGAGTTGCCCTGACTATTTTTGTCCTCTCTTGTATGCAACACTTTGTGTTTACTTTACTTGTTTACTCATCTACTTTTTCTCAAGGTTTTATTAAGTTAATCTCTTTAACTCCTTTATGTTTTCCCCTGCCCCTCTGTCCTCACATGCTCTTTCATTTACTCATACCCCTAAAAAGAAACATAGAGAGCTTTCCTCACTGGCGCAGACACTGTGTAAAGCCAGCTGTTGACCATTACGTACTAGCCCTCTTTTTTTTCATGAAACTATCTCTGATGTAAGGTGTGAGACACATTTTTCCCTAACAGGAAAAATAGGGCTTGCTCTCAGAGAGTACATTATCTCAGCAATGCTGTTACTGAGGCCTTTGTTTTCTTCAGGCCAATGCAGAGACCAATCAGAGAACAATTATCCCCCTTTTCCCTCTGCACCAACCTCCTTTCTCTGTCTTTCTGTGTAGTCTAACTGACAAAGGTTTACATGATTTTTTTTTCGATATTATTGAGAGTGGGAAAGCAGGAAATGATGGAGTGAGCCCAACCAAACGAGGGTACTTGAAAAGCACTTAGACGGGGGCGTAAATACAACAGGGCTGAGAGAGCTGACATGGAATACACAGAGCAGGAGGTGAGGGTGGCCTGTTTGTGTGCCCTCTGAACTCCATGGGGACTTATCACTGCGAGAGCTAGCATAGCTCAGGGGCAGTAAATGGCCGGGCAGGGCACGGCTTATCTGTTCAACCTCTCATTTGTAAAGATGGAAAGGCCAGGTCAGGGGTCACCGAGGATGACTGAATTTAGAAGTCCAGCAGTAGCTTTGCCCATTATCCAAACGTCTGCTCTGATAAGTACAAGTGAGAGTGACGGAGGGCAAACTCTGACAGCGGAAACGAGATGAGAAAGGCGAAAAGGGAGTGAGATAGTGAGACTAAAACGGCTGACAGGTGAGGTATTAGTTACTTTTACTGCTTCTCTAGATGGCGACTATCATCTGGCATTTTGTTTTACCCTGGGGATACTGATTAGTTAAGAACACTCACATTTTGAGGAGGGATTAGCATTATTCTGCTCACTTCCAGTGAACCATGGAGTGTCACTATTTATAAGGATCTATAGCTATATTCTCCTGTCTTCCCATGGTCAGTAATCACCATGGTTTCCATGCATTTCTACATGTGTCCACAGAATATGAAAAGAGTTTACAGAATGCACAACTGATGAATTTACACATCCCCAACACCTTGGCTACCCAGATTTATTTTGAATTAGTGATTAAAAATATAATCTAATTAATTACATGCTTTGTGATTAATTAATCTAAATTAATTGCATATATCAATATTTGCCATGAGACAGATTTAAAAATATTCAAATGGATTTTGGTAGATGAATAAATCAATTAATAGACATTAGGGCTGGACCTGAATATTTGACTATTCAGATATTTGTTTGTTTGGTAGGTATCCAGATTTATTTTTTATTTTTTATTTTTATGTTTGGTTTTTAGGTATTCATGTTTTTTTTCAATAGTGTAGAATAACAAAATCCTTAAAAATGAATGCCTTTAATTAAACTGAAAAACACGTGTTACAGGTAGGGTCAGGCACTGTTCACATTTGAACCGATACTGATACCTGACGGTAGCTTGTATCGGTACTTTATTCTCTCCATAATAACAAAAATGTAATTTCAATTGTAAAAATAAGTCAAAACTTATCAATTTCAAGTTTGTTATTTACTTAGAACATTTTGTTACTTATTTAGAACATTTTACACACCACATAAAGTAAAACCCCTCCCTCTCCTCTTCTAACCTGTCCCTACAACCTGCAACCTGCAGCCTGTCAGTCCGTCATGAGGGCAATAAAATGTAGTTCCAAATGAAATCGATGTCTGACGGCAAAGTAAAGCGATGTAAATATTAAAAATATAGCTTACATTTCAACTGATATATATTTGTTCTTAGGTGGGCCTTTTTTGTGGCTAAAATGCATTTTTCTGATGTCCGTGGTCCAAGCAGCACATAGTTTAGCTCCGGGTACAGACTTCCGTCTGATTCTCCATACCGGGGTCACGCAGTCTATTGAAGATAATACACTGACTATGCATAACTACCTCATAGAACACCATTTCAAAACCTCTGAACTATCCCTTTAAGTAGCCTTATTATCCCAGCTGGAATTAATAAAGATTAAAAAAAAAAAAACAGATACTGACGAACCAAACGATTGGTCATTAATCCCCCATTAGAATAAGAACTGCCTTTTCCATTGCTTTCAAAGTAAACAGAGATTACCGCTATGATTTTACTCTCCTCTTAGCCAATTTTTGTTGCCACGGAAATGGGCGGGAAACTAAACTGTGAGACAGTGAGTTCAACTGGACACTAGTCTGGCAGATAACATGCAATGCTCATAAGAATATAATTCCTCCAGAACAATGGACAGAAGATGAGACAGGTTGTAAACATTTCAAAATGTTGGTCTGGTTCAGATGTGGGAATGTGTACAGTGGTGCAAAGCAGTGTAAATCAAAGGGTGGGGGAGCAGAGGCAAATAGGAGATGAGATCATAGCTCCGCACAGTCCAGACCTGGTGTTGACAGGGAATGGTCTGTACCTTCAATCAGTCTGTCACTTTATAAACCAAAATATAAGAATATACAACCCACCATATGCAGGTAACAATTTGTTCCATGACATACTGTAAATATACTAAATACTAACAGCAATTGTGATTGAATTTACCTTTAAAACAGTAAGCTCCGAGCTTCTTAGTTGGTTCTGGGAAGCCAGTCTGGTTTCTGTAGCGGTACATGGTCCTGACGCCGAGCAGGCCTCCCCCACACTGCAATCTGGGCACTGCCACAGGGTGTCGTGCGCTGCCATCGGAGAGCCAGCCATAGTCACATCTGTCCAGACCATGTCGCCAGGCAGCGTGGAGCTGACCAGGGGTGGCCAGGACAGCATCCATCTTCTTACACTCTGCACCGGCCTCCTCAAAAGTCATCTTACGGGTCACAGGAGCATAGTACACTTCACCTGAAATAAAGATGGCAAAACACAATGAAGAGTTAACAGAAAGCACTAACTCAAAGGCAACATGGCAACAAATCATCAGTGATCACGGCAAGAAAATCTGATTATTCTAAGCAAGCAAACACCCAGGGCAGAGGGTTCACAACCGTGGTGGCACTGCATCAGTGCTGTATCACTAACAGATGGACGGTCATTCCATATTTCATTATAAATTATTTGAACTGAAAACAGAGCTGAAGAGCCTATCATTTGAAGTAATTTCAAGCTACAGATTCGTGAGATCATTTTGACCTTTCAGAAGAGACATAGCCCAAAAACAGCTGACAAAAGTCACAGTTGTGCAGGGCACCGACCCAAAACATCTCCCACCAATCATATTTAGGACAACAGTAGTTCATTCATTATATTAATCTGAGGTGGGATAGCAATGCAGACAATGTGCCTATCCTGTCAATGAATGTGTCTGTACTTCAGGACATTAGGTTTCCCCTCAGGGTGAGTGAACAAGATTACACCTTCTGTGTTTCCTTCCCTCATGTTGTCCGTGTAAGGTTCTTACCTTCAGAAAGGTCACTGCACTATGGCAATTATGAACATTTGGCTATGCCTGCAGGATAATATAAATGAAAGGCACAATCTTAATTGAAACCAAACAACATTACTTACTGACTACATGTTTTCAGTTAGTCTTGGGCGTAACGTTTTAAATATCCCATGTTGGTTTTATCCCATTAATTTACAATGGCACTGAGATTAGGAGATGTTTTCCACCCAGACTGACTTTTCCCTCATGACATGATATCCTCCACAAACATTCACTGTCAACGGTCAAACTTCACTATTTTACATGGTAATTTCATTGTACATTTTCTGCCCTTTAAAATGTATTGATGACTACCAGTAAGTTATCAGTAAGCACAAGTGTTATATTAAAAATGCTCATGTTTTGTCTATGTCTCAAACTCTTCTAGACATGTGTTTTTTAAAGTTATCTTAAACCACATCAGCCAAACATGTCTGTTTTCACAGAATATAGAAAAGGGCAGACAACTGAGTTGATATTAATTAACATTATCCCCAGGTCAGTTCCAGTAGAAGACCTTTGTAGCATATTTGTATTTTTTGTATGTATTTCATGGGTGTTTTCATGTATTTCTGTGTATTGTCATGTAGTCTTGTGGTCTTATTTGTGGATGTACTTTCTTCTATTTTTTTAACAAAAGCCTCCTGTGGACAGGTGTTGCAAATTAGCGTTTCGCTACAACACTTAAAACAGTGCATCTAGTTTTTTGTGCACAAATGTTACAATTCTAATGCTACTGTGATGTCCATATCAAATAAAATACAATAAAATAAACTCTCTCTTCCCCATGTTTTGGGTCACTCTACACTTTAAACTATCTAATGAAGGCAGAAATGCCAGACAGAAAGTGTATTATGCAACTTTATGTCACCCATTAATACACACAACAATATTCCAACTCAGTAAAAGAAAGCAATTAACTCTTAAGTAAAGTGTTTTGATGTGTGTGTGAAACACAGTTTAATAAATACACACCTACCAGTCATGTACAACTGGCCCAGAATACAGTGAGGTCAAAGATGCATGTAGAGTTTCTTGGTGAGATTGACGTGTTAAGTGGAAGATGTATGTGCATGTCCCTGGTGGCTGTGGGGCGGGGTGACGTTCCCTGCTGGCTGACACCATTATCTACATGGATCCATAACACTAATAATACAAATGTCACAATACTAACTGATGGCTTTATATTCACAACTAATTGATTAGCAACTTGTGCCAAAAAAATTTAAAATTATATTATAGACTGTAGCAGGGCTGCTGTGTATCTACAGATGGCTGACTGGAGTTAAAGATGGGATGGAAGGACGTTAACGCTCATGAAACGCTCTGAGTGGAGTTGAGTCCATCAGGAGTAACAGACAGATAATGAACAGACAGACAAAGACTGTTGGCGGAGAAGTGACGACTTCCCATAAGCAGTGCCAAAGGCATTTAAAACCCCCACTATCACATTTTGGCTGCTGACTTTTTCAAAAACCGTTATGGTGAAGAATGAAATTAAATTCCTGCTTTAGAGTCAAATTATTAGGAGCTTCTCTGTAATCCTAACTCCCTTTCTACAAACACATGAAATTCTTTGGTGCAACAAAATATATAAAAGATCACACATTGTCACCAACAGAGTATTCAAACAAAACAATTAAGTGTATTTCCACAGCGGTCTTATAAGCTGTAAAAGTAATTTGCTTTGGCACTGTGATAATTTGGAGGTTTCGTCATTTCAGAGGGCGTGTCAGTGCCTCTAAATGACACCTCGTTGCTTAGAACTAGAAAAGCATAATTTTGTGGCCGACTCACCATCAAGTTTGTCTACGTAACAGTATACATCATAGGTGTCTGTGGGCTTCCTGGTCCCATATGACCTAACACCAGGTTTAGTCTTTAGGTTGCCGTAGCAGCCATTCCTTGGCTTTGTAATTGGGTATCTGTACAGATAGAAAAAAAACAGAATACATTCAAATATATATCATTGAATAGCAGTGTTGTTTAAAAGAAATGACTTTATGGCAGATAATTAAAATGCAGCTAACCTCACTGTCTGGTCAGCAATCCAGCCAGCATCACACTGATCAAAGCCATCCTCATAGGCTGCTTTCAGCTGGTCATATGTAGCAATGGTCGCTCCAATGTTTTGGCAAGCTTGGGTAGCCTTCTGGTAGTCCAAAGTGTATCTGCTGGTGCTTGCCCGGTAGTGAAACACAACACCTGGCAACAAATAGAATAAACAAATGACCATCCAAAAATGAAACTTAATGAAGTTTTGTACAGAAACATGAAAACAGTGATCTGGAATTCATCAGCATAATTTCAGTGCTATAATTTATGTCAAATGTCTTATAGAGCACACACCATGGGTGAAATAATTGGGTCTCTCAGCTTCCTTGGAACGGGGGAACTTTGCAATAAACTGAGAGGATAAGCGAAATACTACAGTTCACCACAAATGATAAAAGATAACTGCAGATGATGCCATGGCCCTGAAATCCCCATATTTGTGGACAGTAAACAGACATAAGATATGATTTATAGACCTAATTAACATTGCAGATAGTTGGAAAAGAGGTTGTGCTGACTGTAAACCAGTGGAAACCAAAACTATCCCAGTATCCCCCCACTCCACCCATGTCTTCTACATCCCCAAAACATGAGTTATATCTCCCAGAATACTTAGCAAGTGACACGTAGAATGCACATAATGACACTAGGTAAGGACTAACAATCCCCCCCAAGGAGAGTACTGCACTAATGTTCCATCACCATATACATAATTTAACACTTGTGTAAATTTGAGGAGGGATATTGAGGAATACTGTTATTACTCAGTAAAGGCAAAGTAAAAAGGCTTGGTAACACCCACTGAGAAAAATATCCACTGACGAGGTGGCACCCAAGATGACAGGAATGGATGAGGTTACAACACAGCTTTTGTTTTGTCAACATGTGGAAAGCCATCCATAATTGGGCTCTAATGGCTTATTGGGTTAGATGGCTGGAATTGATGGCTGAACACTGAAATTAAAACATTGCAGTACTCAGTATGGACAGGGACCCAAAGTCTCATCTCTTTTAAAGAGGGCATCGCCTCTAAAAAAAGAACTGCAAACTGTGGTTACTCTGCGTAACTACTGGGTAGCTGCTGCTATCAAAGTAAGCAGAAGGGCGCCCATAGTTCTCTCATATCGTTTACATTTCTATCACCACTTGTATTGCATTTCACTATTATTAAACCCTTGCAGCAATCCCCCTCCACGTTCAGAGAGTATTTTGGGGAAACAATTTTAGAGTCTTTTGTATGACGTGGGAAGGATATCATGAATCTCTTACCGTTGACATCGAGGTTGACTGTATCCTGGGTGTCTTCAATGCCGTACATGACCTCACATCGATAGGTGCCCGCGTCACTGGCACGCAGCTTGACCATTGTCAATGAGGCGTCACCTACATCCTCAGGGTGACTGGGCACTGATACACGGTTCCTGTAGATGGAGCCTATTTTGATCACGCCATTTTGTGCCACAAGCACTGTAGATTCCACATCTCCTTCTATTTTGGTCCATTTGATCCGTAAGTAATCTCTGCTATAAATGACAGCTCCATTGGTACTGATCACTGGTGCTGAGGTCGGGATGGTGGAGAAGAAGCAGGGAAGATTTACCTTCCCTGAGAGGGATCCAGTGACTGGTTTGATTATTGATAATGCATTGGAGTCTGAAAGGCAAAACGCAAAATGGGTTAAATACATTGACAAATCATATAAATGCATTCACTACTGTATTATTCTTTGATGCTCTTAGGGTTAGGGTCATGCTCTTTGTTTTTTTTCTTTGTTTTTTTCTTCGATACAAACACACGTCTCTTTTGTTTACTCTCATTCTAACCGATGCAAGTAGACACTATAAACCGCCCGACTCATTTGCATTGACAGGGTGTGACAACTACACCCAGCCTAATAAAAGAAAACATGCATCATGGCCTGAAAACAGCTCTTGGAAAGTCAAACCTCATCCTTAAAATGCTGGGTGTGGGAACACATTTAACACTGACTGCAGTGTATGTGTACAGCATGTTTGTATGAAGGTAGAGTTAATTGGGTACACAGTGGAGTCATGGTTGCATCAGTTCATGTTAGGCCACTGCTGAGTTCTGTGCCTGTTCGTTTTCCTTCACAAATAATCCCTCATTCACCTACATGGTGATGACAGATGGACCCACAAAAAGAAGTGAAGTATGTCATCAGCGTGCCACACACTGGACAATATTATGTATCTGCCTTTACATGACCTCTTCCTCTATTCTCAGCTGAACACTTGCTGTTCTTGTTGCACACCTACTTTGTGAGGATATTTCAGGGTTCCTACGCATTTTCCATTTCAAAATTCCATAGTTTTCCAGACTCAAATTTCCTCACTTCTCTGTAGATTTTTCAGACCATATTTGACATCTGAGTACAAATAGCTATGTTTATTATCTGGCCCGCGCTCATGGTACTTGTCCACAAGAGCGTGTTTGGACACGAGGGGTCGAGCCACTTCCCAGCATTGGACACTTGATGGGCGTGCCTGTATCCTGACACATTAGTTGTCAATTTCTCTTCCATGAGTAATGACCAACAAAGAAAACATCCAGGCTGATTGCACCTGATTGGACAAACGCTTTCACTCCCCTGCTCCGCCAACATGGCGGCTCGTTTGGAAACTTTCTCTTGTATTACAAAAATAGTTCACGGAGATGTGTTTCTGAAAACATTTGAGGCGAGAAATAAGCCATGCAGTTGCTAAATCTGTCTTCATTTTAGATCAACAGTTAGTTTAAAAGTTTTTCAGGAGTTTCCAGAGGCGATGAGTCGCGCTGAACGTCCCTGATTTGCATAACGTAGCCTAGACCTCAACTATATGCAAATGAGGAGGGACCAACGCAACACGATGCCCCGTCTCTCGAAACGTGCTGTGGTGCTACAACAATGCATTGCATGACTGCTTACATAGACAATGCATGGGAAGCATGGAAATGACGGTCCCTGTGGACACGTACCGTCACACAGTGGTAAACATTTTGTCTCCAAATGCCATGAAAAACACTCCGCTTGTATTTAATTTATTTTTAGAAATTATGAATTTTATATTTTAGAAAACAGAGTGGGGGCTATAGTCTGGAAACACAAATATTTGTCCATACTTTACTTTTTTCCATATTTATCCAGACCTGGAAATTACTCAAATCATATTCTATACTTTTCCCATACTGCATAGGAACCCTGATATTTAATTTAATCCCACACATACTGCAAACAGTAAAGAATTACACTACTGCTACTGTGGTTATTCCCCCTCCCCCCTGAGGTCTGTCCTAAAGCTGGTGACTGTATCTCAGTCTCACTCCACTTATGTGATGAGGCAAAGCGAAGGGGATGTCAGACGAGACACCAGACACAAATAAATGGCAACAGGCTGAATCATGCTTAGCCCTCTGCAGCGGAAGAAGTGGTCAGGTCACAGGGAACAATGTGGGGAATGCTCTGGAAACAGTGGTGGGACAGCCCCAGAGGCATGAGTGCGTGTGCTTTAACAGAGGGCATTATTAGGATGAGGGGTGAAACCAGCTGTTATTTCCAGACTGTGAACCAGGTCTAATTGAAAGGTGTCCATTCGTACCCACAGACTGGGGGCCAGGGGGGCCAGCGGGGCCCGAGATGTAAACCTCAGTGGTCAACACTGTCGCCTTCACCTCTGAGTAAAGTCTGATAGGTTTCACAGGAAGACTGGAGGGGGCTTATCACAGTCTCCTACTTTAAGAACAGAGTAAATGCTGCGAGACACAGCTGACATATCAGTCAGCTTGCTGCAGATAAGCTGTAGAATACGGACGCCAGCTGAATGTGGCCATGTCAAATGACTTTACGTTTGGTGAAACTCACAGAGGTGGACAGAGGAAGAGAAGGAGTGAGGGGAAGGTAGAGAGGGAGGAAGATAAAGAAAAGAAATGAGAGAGGGGGGATTTAGGGAGGAGGGAAAGAGGGAGAAAGAAGTGACTGAGAAAGAGAGAGGTCAAAACTTACCTGTTGCAGCTGCAGCTTCACAGAGACAATATAACCACAGGATATACTTTATATATAGTATCATCTGTTGGAAAAATAAAAGTATGCATTAAAAAACAACTCATACAAGGTCTTTACATTTTATATTGTTTCTTCATTCATTGCATGTGTTTGTTGAGTTACAGATATAGATAAGTCTGTTTATATTTTTATCAGGCATGGGCTTCAGAAGACTTAAATGATGTAAACATCTATATATATATATATATATATATATATATATATCAAATACCCAGACATTAGTGCAGCCGAAACGCTTTTTAACAAATGAATACTGAACCTGGATTATTTGATCTAAACTTTAACCAATATGAATACACTTTCACAAAACGTTTTTTTTTTCTTCTAGCTCATAATGGATTGAGCGCCCTCTTAAAGTATGCTGACACTTTGAAACGCAGGTGCAAACAAGGGACATCATATTTATCTGACATTTAACATTAGCTGGCAGAATGTTTTCATTTGTTCCTATTAACGGTAAAGCTTCCTGTGGGGTCGAACTGCAGAGTTTTTGGAAGCAGGAGGACAGGAGCAGTGAGCCCCTGTCCTCATTTCCACCCCACTGTATAAACACAAGTGGTGAGTCGCAGTGGGAGCTGCTGTTATACTCTAAAACGAGACACTCACTATATAATGGTACATTGACAATGGCAACAGATCATCATCTAAAATATGTCAGGGTGGGTATGATTGTTACAATCCCAAGTCAACGGACCCACCCTAATGGGAACTAATGAAATGAGACTTTGGAGAGACAGTAAGAGAAAGCAGGTCTAATAACGTTTCATCTCCCACTGGATATTTGCTTCAGATAAATTACTTGTTTTTAATATTTGTAGAATGATGTAAGTGAAGTACAGGCAGTCGCAGAAGGCTTTCTAAGAAATTGTAAAAAAAAAAAAAAAAAAAAAACATTCAAAGAAACATCAGCACTTCAGCATCATATTTCTGGAGCCAGTGGTCCAGGTCTCGGGGATGCTCCTCGCTATGAAACTAAAATATCTGCTACTTGGAGCTAAAATAGACTGATATTGTCACCCAATAAGGATTTGATTAAAACTTTGACTTCTGGATTTGGTGCCGTTGCTATGACTGTTTCTTTTTTTTTCTCCACAGAAACACCTGCTGCTTGCCGAAATATGATTAACATGTTATTTATTATTCTAATGTCAAATAAAGTTTGAATTTACAACTAAAACTGTGGAGTAATCTTCAATTCGGCTGACTTTGGGAATTAACTTGCCTCACTCAGCAGCGGGACACTGTGTAGGTTATCTGAGGACAACACGGCATCACCGGGTGCGTCGGAGTTAAACAATGTGTAGACTGAGAAGTTAACTGAAATGTTGTTTTATGTGGCAAACGTATACTCCATATCATAATAAAATATTGCATATTGAGAAAATAATACGCCAACAATACATTAATTGACAATTATCTGGTTTAGGGCAATAGTATCATAATTCATTTCAAACAGAAAAATACTTACGTTTAAAGGTGTTTTATTCCATAAAATACACAAAAGTCGATATATGTCCTTAAATCCAGTTAGTCCCAGTGCGTAACATGGGTGCGTAAAAAGTGCCCAAATATCTCCACTCCAAATCGGCGCAACAGCACTTATCTCCCCGGTGCGCCTCTCTCTTCTCCTTGATGCTCCAGAGTTGCAGGGTCCCACTCCGGGATGATCCTGGTTCTGAACGAAGCGACAGAAACCGTGAAATGCTGGCAAGCAACAAGTTCAATTTTGCCTAACGCACACTGTTATTTCGTCAGTGTCAGAGAGGAGGGGCACAGTGCCCATCTGAAAAGTGAATGAGACACCTTGGGGAGGAGGGAGAAAAACTTAATTTGGCCCTGTGTCTGAGAGGTGCATTCTCTTCCAATCAGACTGTTCCGAAATCACGTGGATCATTTGTGCAGGTAACACATCTGTCATTTTAGAGTGAGTGCATGTTCACTTCAGACAAGTTCCAGATCTGATGTTTTCATTTCATTAAAGCAATCAAGGGAGAAATTAATATGCCAAACACAAACCTTGTGGGTGTGTCATGTGTATACCGCTTGCTAGATATAATCAACAACCTTTGATGATTAAGGCTCATGTTGATGCCCTGCGTAGAGCGCAGCAGTCATATCTAAGGATGCGCAATGGAAACGGGGTGGTGCAGACATGTCTCTGATTGAATTTGAGTCACAGCCGACTGTAGGTTCCAACAACACATTTCTGTCAATATCATGAGGGAGTTCTTCCCATCCACCCCATTGAGCCACTTTAGACAGGTTTTGGAGTAACAGAAGAAAAAAATATATAACGATAAATTTCACCTTAAGTAAGTAAGTAAAGTAAGTAAAAGTTTATTTATAGAGCACCTATGTTACAAGGTGCTTTACAAATGAAATGAAAAGAAAAAAGGTTTAAAATAAGCATTACAAGGGGAGAATGGCACAATAACAAACAACACAGACACATTTAGACGCACCACTGCTTAATCTGTGATTAACAGGACTACATGGCTGGGGAGTCAGCAAACAGTGGATAACTGTTAACCTTTGTGCTTGGCTTTTCCACACGGGGGAGAGGATGGACCACAGATTATCAACTCTTGCCTAATGATCACCACGATTGGCTACTGCTAGATAGGTAGGAGGGCTTAGCTGTGTGTGTGTGTGTGTGTGTGTGTGTGTGTGTGTGTGTGTGTGTGTGTGTGTGTGTGAGTGTGAGACAGGTAATCTTCTGTCTGGCAGTAATTAGAACTTCAAGGGATAAGAGCAAATCATTTGAATATTTAGAGTTAGACTGAACATAAAGTTATATAAAGAAATCTGTATCCAATGAAAAGGTTCAGTGTATGAGGATGCTTTTGAGGTTGTAGCTCAGAAACTTTAGAATTCCCTCCCTTTTTAAAAGCAAGCATTTTGCTTTACAGTTACAAAATACAGAGTGATTGTTTAGTAAGATTGCACAGCAAAAAGTCATTTGCAACTTATCAAGGTGATCATTAATGTCAATATCAATTTGTGCAGTGCATAAACTAATGAAAATGTATCTCAGCGTAGCTATTTTTAAGAGCAACAAAATAATGCTTTTTTTTTCCTCCAACATAGTTGACATGGGAGCCTTTTTTTTTATTTCAATCAGTCAACATCATGAATAACTTCAGCAGAAGACTGCACAATGGTATCATGTTTAGTGTCCCTTAATGACAGCCTGAGAGACTTTTATGTGTGTGAATCAAACTGATGGGTAGGTCTGGCTGCTGACCAGCGGACTAATAGTTCAAAATCATGGTGTTGCCTTCTGAAGGAGCTCATACCAGCTGAGAGCCGGAGCAAAGGTGAAAAGCCTCTAACACAGAAGATTGCCCTTGAAGCCTGAGGGCCCTTGTAAAAAGTTGTAGGTGCCTTTTCCATACCTGCTAGCATTGTAATCATCTCAGGGCTCTGCACCAGTCACCTACATCTCTCCTCTGCAAGGCTGGACTGGTCTGGACAGCCAGACTCTGACAAAGAGAAGCACTGGGTGAGACAGAAAGGGAAGGCTGGAGTTAACAGGTTGTCAATTTGAACTAATTCGACAATTAGAAAATGCCACTTAAACACATATTCAACATTAGCGGTTTGAGACATGTTTGAACTCCGAGCATGCAGAATCAAAGAAAGGCCCATGTACCGCAATCAATAACAGACTCTGACAAAGACAGCTTGCATTTTGATGTCAAAGCTCAAGGAAACATGTTTCATACTTTAGCCAAAGAAAAGAGCTTAAACTGACCTGATTCTGGGTGGAATTTGCCACCTGACGCCGACATAATTAACAACTACTCAGTTTTAGAGTTATGGGAATCATTTAATCATTTTACTACTTTACCTTCATAACTGAGTCATCGTTAAGTTAAAAGTTGCAAGTCACTAAGTGCCGTGTAAAACGTCTCTATGTGTAACCGTGGAACTCCTGTTGCCTTTCAGTACCCATAAATCAATGAGTCAAAGAGCCAATCAAAGAGTGTTTGATCCTGGTGATCTGCTGTGCGGGCCCCAAGATGACCCACATATCACATGACCTATAAAGGTGGTCTACCTCCGGCCCCATGCCACCTCAGACAGCATAAAAGGGGCATTAAATTTCTCTGACCCCAAGGGATCTATCCTACTTAAACTCGCAATTTTGAAGGCCAAAGCTGCTCTGATTTTAATGTTTTATTGATTACATGCCATACAGTTTCCATTCAGATCAGGATATTTCTGTGATTCTGTCAAAGGAAATCATCCAATATCAAGCAAGCAGAATAAGGGAAATCAGTGTGAAGTTACCTGATATGTTTGACAATATGTTTGCTCCTGTATAAATAAACAAACGTAATAAATAACAGTGTGAAACAAGATGTACAATTTAACTGTCAAACAAAAGCCAAACCTGTGACACACAGAGCAAAAACTGTTTGCTGTGATTTCCCAAGGTACAGGGAAACAAGCTTGTGTGTGCGTGTGCATGTGCGTGTGCATGTTTAGAGCAGAACATGTGGGAAAATAAAGTTGCCTCTGGACAGAGATGAACCTTGGTCCTTTGGAGCCGAGTGTGGAAGTCCTGACCACCGAAGCTGATCCCTTCAGATTTAGTGAGAGGCCAAGCAAGGTAAGCAACAGCACAGGAACTCATTTTAATCATGTTTATTAAGACCAAAATCAGGTTTTGCTTGTTTCTTCAAAACCATATTCAGTGATATTGTCTAAGGCAAAAGTACCATGAAGGAAGGTTGATGAAAAAGTAATTGTACATACAGGCTGATGGCATTTTTGAGACGAATGCTGGTATTGGTATTGGTCCCTACGTCATTGCGGGGGACTGAATTCCAGCCACTTGACCGAGCGACTTGCTGTCACGGACCTGCCGGGGCCCCAGCACTGAGGAAGGGTGGCTTCATCTGTATTTGAGAGTCACACAGACAACTGTCATGTTCTGCCCTGCTCCTAGGTTATGTTTTTCCTCATGTTTGTGTTTCCCATTTAATTTGTTACTCATCTCTCATCTTGTTTCAGATCACTTCACTTTCTGCCTTTGTGTGTCTTCCAGTTTTGATAGTCTTCCCTGCCCTGATTAGTTCCACCTGTGTCCAATCACCATCCTTTCCTTGAGGAAGCGTCCTCTAAGCCGTGGCTGAGGAGTTCTGTACCTGGGTAGATTCCCAGCCTGCTGCTCAGTTGTCTAACCTCCAGTCAGCACCTGACCTGCTAGCCTCCAGTCTACACCCCTGCCCGCTAGCCTCCAGCCCTCACTCCAGTTGGCTAGCCTTCTGTCTGCTCCTGACCCAAAGCCAGCTTGCCTCTCACCAGATCCTGACCCTGAAGACCTTGAGCAGTTCCCTTTTCGTGGGGACTCGCCTGGCTATTTCCCCTGAGACATCTAGGGGTCGGAGCCCCTAGAAGGAAGGGTGGGTCTCAAAGATGTTGATCCCCTAAGCTACCCTACACCACAGAGCCTCAGCTGCCCAGCGACCCCGGGCCTCCGCAGCCCAGCACCACGATCGACACACAACCGGACCCTGAATTGGACCCTGAGTTGGTCGTCCAGGCCGACACCTAGTCTGTTCGTATTTGTCTGGAACTCACATGCTCTGCACTCCTGCTGTCTGCACTCCTAATGCTGACAATAGCAAAATATCATCCGGTATTCATTTCTGGCATTGAGCCCTCAAATTTGATTACAGAATTGTGACAAAGAGTTTAACAATAAACTCTACTACTAAACATGACATTAGCAGAAAGATTAGTGTACATTTAATAAAAGATGTATCTACTGCAATCTATATTCATATAAGCCAGGTTCTACAGGCTTTTATTGCCATGGTGGTCTATGAAATTGTATATAAAATGAATTATTGTTCATATTCCAAAAGGAAAATGTTGGACACATCTCTGCCAAACAGCTAGCACCTAACCTTGCAGCCGAGTCTAACATGTTTTAGACTTGGCAATGTTACAGTACACAACCAGACAGCAGCAGCTGAATGCAACACCCACTCGTTTCTACGACTTCCGAACATAAAAATAAATGAAAGGAAAAAGAAAGAAAAGAAAAAAGAAGCCAGTGTCAGTCGGGTAGGCACCAGGTGTCAATCAACAGGCAGGTGTCAGTCATGGCAGTGACAGCTGGTGGACTGTCAGTCGGTCTGACGGGTGTTACACAGATACATAGGTTTGCCCAGCTGTCCACTAATTGGTGCCTCTAGTGACAGCCATCGACCTGCTCTATCTTTTTTTTTTTTTCATCTGTTGCTCCAATTTTTGTTTTCCTCCACACTTCTGTCTTTACAATTTCACAACGTTCTACTCTACAGTTATGTGGTGTTGGCAAACTCCAAATGCTAGAAGATCAGATTAAGGCTTCATTTTAGAAAAGATTGTCTTTCCTACTCCAGCTCTACTAAAGAGACAGTAGCTTGAATCACTGTGGAGATGAGCTTGCAGGTTGACAAGTGTCTCCCTCTGTCTCTCCAAGTCAATTCAATAAGCACAGGTAAGCACGGCTACAATAAGACAATAAGGCCTGTCTGTAAAATGTAATACACATAAACACATTTTACTGTGAAACTCTGGCAAATGTGTCCCACTGATTACAAGATTTCATCATATTGTGATTCAACCACCCAACCCAAACCTCAGCGTCAAAGCCCTCGTGAAAGGATCAAGTTCTGATGGTGACTGTTTGAGAGGCCCAGCAGACTGGAGCTTCATGAATCACCGCATCTGCCACCTTCTAGCAAGCCACTTTAATCTGAGAGGATGGCAAAGGAACAAAGTTAGAGGAAGTGAGTGAGTGAGAGAGAGAGAGAGAGAGAGAGAGAGGTGGGGGTGGGGGGGGGTTGTTGATAACCAGAACCAGACCATTCCCACGTCACAGATCTTTGCCAATTGCAGTTAACGTAATGCAGCATTGTGGGAACCATTTAATTCTCTAACCTCATTCCTTCTGCTGTAATCACCCTATACATGACCTTTGGGAACTCAGGATTACAATATTTCAAATGAAGTTTGTGTCATATTTGACAACTTAGCACCAATGCATTTAAAAATGTGTGATCTATGACATTTGCGCGAGTCCCTAGGGTAAAATTTCCCAGAGGAGTCATGTGTCTCACTGTACTTCAACCACAGAAAAATGGGTGTGTAAGACAGTCAGTTATTAAGCCAGGCAGCAATTAGGCCTACATAAGAGACGGCAATGTGGACAGACCGTCGAGTCTTTGGTCTCTGACCAAGAGGAAGTCAAGATAATAACATAATGCATTCCCAGCCATGAGAGAAAATCAAGTCAACTGTAGAAAGTCATTTTGGTTTCTTTGGTTCCAATTACCATTTTAAAGGCTGTTTTGGTAAAACTGCCATAAAATTCTGTTTCAGTCATCCAATAAAATGCTTGGGTGGCATACACTGATATTTAAAATTGCTATAACTATTACTGTACATTTCTAAGTAGCACTCAAACATGCAAAAACATGATAAAATGTGGTGGTAACACAAGCCAACACACTTGCAAAATGTGTTAAGATCTCAATAAAAAATAAGCGGTCATAAAATAAGCGGTCATAAAATAAGCGGTAAATGTTATTGTTAAAGCTTGGTTGAAGCATTTTATATATGCATGAGTAATTAAAGAAACAAAATTATATTTATGTAGAACCTTTTTTAACAAACACAATGTGAAAAAAAAGAGAAAGTCTCCTTTAAGCACTCAGCAGCGGCTTGTCATTATCACACATTAATCTTCAACCACCATCCTCTTAAAACCTGCAAAACATTTTGGTTTAGTTCAAATAATGAAGCCAATCAGTTCACACTAGCATCTCAAAGAGAAACCGCTCGTTATTTGCAACGATCAAAGGCTGTTTTAATGACTGAGTTGAAACAAAGCGGATACTCTGCCACTGGCAAAACTTTCAGATCAGTGCAGAAAAGACACTACGACTGGAAGACAAGTCAGCACTAAATGTGGCAGGGCCGGCCCTAGCATTTTTCGAGCCCTAGGCAAAATCTGTTCAGGACCCCCGCTCCCCCCTTCCCCACGCCCATCTTTTTCTTCCCCTCTGGATGCGGCTATGTTGTGTCTAGATGGTAACCCTAGATTTGCGAAAACTCATGAATACTCTAAAGCCTAGGGGCTGGCCCTAGCATTTTTGGAGCACTAGGTGATCTGTTCAGGATGCCTGAAATGTGGAGTGGAGATTTCTGTTTGGTTACAGCCACTGTTTAAAGTTTTACCTGTAATGTAAAGTATAGCTGCAATATATTATGGCATGTATGAAAGCAATGATATCTCGGATGTACCTAACACCGTGTTCTTTTTCCACATCATCACTGGATAATCAACATCTGGATCGTTGGTAATGGTCTCTCTAAAGGCCGTGCTAGAAGTCAAATGTATGTAGGCTATATGTATAGCTCTTAGGCCTCACACATACAGTTTACACACAGAGCAGAAGCTTTCACATTCAATTCAAAGTGGTCCAGCAGGAAGGCTCACTGCTGGTTTTGTATCGCCCTGAAATATATTCCTAACAGCCTGCCTGCTGCTTTACTTCCATCTGTGCCGCCCCCAGCAGAAACAGCGGTACTGCCCACTGTGAGCAAAAGGAGTAACAGATAATGCAGTGTGACTGGTGCAATAACACCAATTAAATTTCAGATCAAGAGATGAAGTTTATTTTGACACTGATTTTATTGAATTGCAATTTTTACGCAGCAAGGGCTGTAGTGCAATAATCAAAAGTGGTCAAAATTGCTCAAACCTGTCTGAAGGGTGAGTAAACAGTTCATAAGAGTATTTGATTATATATTCACAAATAAGTTGTCATCTTCAGTTTCCAAACATGGTTTGTGTTTGTCCAAGTTGAATCAGACATTACAGTTTAAGGCGGAGAGCAGTGAGAGCACAGCGCAGCCCGACTACAGACAAAGACCACTCTGTCTCACTGCAGCTCCGTGGCGGGAAAGCAGGAAGACTCCTGTCATTTCCCTGGATGATGGGAATCCTACAGGTGCACGCAGTAAGTGAATGACGATGATAAGCAAGTGACTGAACGTTTAATTTCAGCCTGGCACAGCCGTCATCGCTCTCTCACAAACAGTGTTAACCCTTTCAGCTGCATGGGCTGCTGTATAGCCCCGCTGATCTAGACTGCCCTGGCTAGAAGACCATGTGGTTATAACTTCACAGTCTTTGTCCAAAATGCTATCAAATGTGAAGAACATCAATAGACTAACAGGAATTCAACATTTACCAATGTTTAAATGTAATTGTTGATTGATTACAATTTAATTGGGGCTAGTATGACAAGCCAACACAGAGTGATTTCCTCCCTAGAAATCCATGTGAGCCTTTGGAAATTATTAAAATTTATGACTTCAACACAACAGAAACTTTTCCTCATTAAGATGGAAATTGATGCTGAATTGAATTGAATGCTTTAAATAATAAGATCATCTGCTCAAATAGGAATACACCGACTTTATTGTATGTATGTTGTACATTTAGTTGTCAACACCATAGCTGACAATTTCTGCTTTGAAACTGCAGTGTGCCAACAACAGTCTCAAAAATCCAGATTCAGACAGCCATGTTTTATGACATCATATGTACCAAGGAACCAATCAAATCACTTGCAGCTGGGACGTCCTATGGAACACTTGTATCTCCTTATTTTCACTTTTGTATCAATA
>JAOVVB010196065.1:0-24847 GCA_028570985.1 Heterobranchus longifilis
CTCTGAGAGATGGACAGCTCTTGTAGAAAATTCATTTAAAATATTGACATAATCATCAGTGTAGTCTAGTTTGGGAATTACTGCACTTATATTTCCATTCAAATCGATACACCAAGCAAGTCTCCCTCTATGAATGTTCAATATTTCAAGGGGAGCAGGTCACAGCCAGACGAGTAGTGCAGATATTCCTCTTCAAGAAAGGATAAAAACGCTTACTGAAGAGAGTGGCTCTGTATCCCAGGTGTACCTTTTTGGAGGTGGCATGTTTTCTCCAAGAAAGCACACTGTTGTCATGATCCTGCTGACAACCTTGTCTGCACAGAGTTTGAATACAGGGCTGTACGTTGGAGAGTCTGGGTGCACTATTTAGTTTACTTGTATCACACGCCCATGGATATGCCATCTCAAACCTACTGGTTTTCACTCCTACCATGGGCCGTAATTGCTTTCAGCAGGTGTCTCGGGTCTAAATCAAAATATCCAGACTGGATGACTCGAACGAAAACCAACAATTCTGTTTGGCAATCACTTGCACAGCGTGACAGATAAATAGAGCATTGTCGTCGATCGATACATCAATACACAAGGCAGGCTCTTCCCTGAATCCCATGATTGTGCCAGTACCAACACATTTTGTACTGAAATTGCGAGAGAATATGCATTCAACTCTATTTTTGGACTAGAATGAGGCTGCTGCTGCTGTATGCTGCCTGGCTTGCTTTTTACAGATGGTTTTACAGTTTGGGGTTTGGTCACGGCAATATGTGATTTTTGCTTCACTCCTTGAAGGGCTTTCTTCTGGCAGATAGCCAGCCATGGCTGATGCAGGTCTCTATTGACCTTGGAGAAAGCGCTGTATCACCACACGGGGTAGTAGATAGAGGATGGGGACTGGGGTGAGGAGAAGTTCAGGACTGCCTCATCGTTACTCCAGGGCACAGGAGGACAGCCGAGCTAAATCCATGTGGCAGATGCGCCTGCACTTTATAACAACAATATGTTCACACTGTAGGCATCAACAATGATTGGATTGTTCCAAGTTTATCTTCACGGCTAACAATAGGAAGTGTCCCTGTGGCTATAATCCTGCAGTGGTCATTGTTAACGTTTCCAATCAGCCGTGCAGTTCTGTGTCCATTACTCATAGCTAGAGGATGCTCTCTGTCCTCATTTAAAGAAGGCCTCTCTCGTGCTATCCTTCCTGTATAAATTCCACCCTTTTTTACAGGTAGTCTGTTTCTTTCATTTAATTTATTTATGTTGCTCAGGATCATATGGAGCATAAACAGAACATAGAGCAAAACAATGGCACACGGCATGGCCAAAGTACAACAAATGTTATTTAAACAAAGGAAGGACTGTCTTCAAAAAGGCACCTAGTTTGCAAATAATTTGGCTTATCTGATTGCAATAACAAAATTAATTTAAACATAGATAGGCGGTTGAAATAATACTTTGGCAGATACCTTTCTCTATAATTCATTATGCACATTGTTGCATTCAAACAAAGCATGATGCATGTCTCCAGTGTGGGAAATTTAAAAAAAGTAAACATCTACCAGCCACTGACAGATAAATGTTGAAATTCACCAGCCACTCAATAGTTCAATCATTATTTTGTGTATGTGAAATCTACCAGCCACTTTTATGTTTTGCCAGCATTTGGCTGGTGGCTGGTGCTAATATCTTCCACTGACCTTAGGAATTCTGCTGTTGTTTACTCTAAGATTACAAATGCCTTACCTATACTTTTGGTTTTTATACAACCAGGGTTTTTCCTGTATCGAGAATTACAAGGCGGCCACCTCCCGTCAAATTTTGTCCCACCTCCAGCTCTCGACAAAACTGGTGACTTCATGTAAGACGCTATTTTCTAACAAGCATTGCAGGCAGTTAAAAAGTAATGAGATTTTAGTTTAACAATCTTGTAAAATATGTTGCTTGTAAAAAGTGTTTGTTTGTGCCAGTCGAAGGCACGGTACACATTCACACATTTATGATCAGGATGGTACCACCTCCGCCTTATTTTGAGCCAGGAAAAACCCTGACAACAAACCAAAGATCATCCGTATGATTGAGTTTTATAAAAACAGTTTATATTCATGATCTCCAAAAATGTCTATCAACAGTGACCCAGGAGTCTGGGTCTGCCCTCTGTCTGGCTGAGCCACTTCTCTGGAACACTTCTATCTGCCTGATTTTATTAAGTCTTTAACAAATTAGTGAGCCACTACTGGCCCAGAAATGTCCTTGAGACTTAAAAGTAAATTTGCACTCCAGAGTCTAACAAAGTCGTACATCAAATCTCTGACAGTGCAAAACGTCTCAAACCCCCAGTGATCCTGTGTCATTGCTGACTAATCTTTTATTTCTCTCTCAGAAGAACTACCTGTATGTCCTCTGGGTTTGATCATGGAACAACTTTTTTTTTAAATATAATAAAATATATATATTTTTTAATATAATATCACATTGTAAAGGTGGAACTGACTAGCTTACAGAGACTGTGAGATACTGTCAGTACATCTACATGATGTTAGAAAAAGTGGATTTATTGTATTAGTCTGACTAAAACTGGACTTTTAAAATACATGTAAACATGTTAGTCCGACTGAAATCGTACTAAGTCGTATTTCTGGAAGTCGGACTAACACACCTAGATAATGCGGTTGGGGGTGGATTTACTCCGGCATGTATACGTTCAACCATCCTCAAACTGGACTGGGCGTTCTGCGCAGGTCCCATAGTTCCTGTGGCGGCCTTTCACCCAGAAGGTCCCGTAGCAACCAGCTGAAAGGCGGCATATCGCCACCTACCGTACCGAGGTGGACATACTTCGGTCAATAAATCGATTCTCCCCCAGTTCATGTATACTGGGACTACGACAGCAGTCCAATTAAATGACCATAGCTTGACCTCACTGTGCATGTGAACGCACTGACTGACACTCTGAATACATTTGAAGAGATACATTTCTGTTGTCAGTCAGAACACCAAAAGTATAAATTAGCCACTTCGAGTAGTTTGTTGCAAAAAATCCAACACAGTTTTATTGTTGTAGGTGAGACGCACTAAAGAAAACATCAACCATTTCAACAACACGAGTGACAGGCCTACGTGTTTTAGTGACTAGAAGGCTGTTTCTGTGGAGTTGTGAAGAAAGTTGGTTCTACTTCTTTATCTTGCAGCATCGACTGAGACGTATGTACACAAGCATTGTAGATCTGGTGGTTGAATCATGGTTGCTTGCATACAATATGTGGATATTTTAGTTTTGTTGTCCAGCGCGAGTGTCTGTCTAGTGATTATCAGCGGCAGGTTTGGGCACATCATTGCCTCCTCTGGTGGACTCTCTCTCAGTGAGGCTCTTTGAATGACAGCGTGGCCATAATGGCGGAGTGGAGCGAGCAGGGCGGGGAATGAACACCTACCAAGAGCCATATGTCGGCTTTTGTTTGGTGCTAAACTAGTATGGGTCAGCCAGTTAAAATATGTGATTGCCTTGGTTACATATATTTCCTTGTATGTTTTCAAACTGAAGATAGTCGGACCCAATCAAATGAAGGTATAAGCATGGCTCCGTATCTAACAAACAGCCTGCTGGGTGTCTGCTTCACTGGCTCAACGCAAAAACATAGCAAACTCCCCCCCCCCCCCTTCTCTGGACTCTGTACATTTTGTTTTTCTCTGTTAAAGGATATTTTGGCAGGAAGTTTTTAATTTACTGACTTGGCTGGTGAGCCAAGATGTTAATTTCGGTCACTGAGAATAAATATTTGCAAAACATCCTGAAATTTGGTCTTTTGGCAACCTGAGCAGCAACTTTGAGGCTGATTGCGAGGATCCACAGAGGTCCATAGACTGTTTGGTCTAGACACTGTCTGAAACCAGCCCTAAATCCAGAGGGCCCTGTCTGACAACAACATGATTTACTCCTTTTAGCCTAAGCAAGCTTATTGTTTGGAAGAGGGGGAAAAAGAATTGTTC
Organism: Heterobranchus longifilis; assembly: GCA_028570985.1. Classification (NCBI taxonomy): domain Eukaryota; kingdom Metazoa; phylum Chordata; class Actinopteri; order Siluriformes; family Clariidae; genus Heterobranchus; species Heterobranchus longifilis. Next base: position 3,988 of record JAOVVB010196065.1, read on the forward strand.
AGCAGTCTTCCTGGGTTATCTGAACCAGAGACTGAAAAAAAGATTTTCTTGCTTTTTTTTGGTTTCTCCAGTCTGTTATTGGTTTTATATATGGAAGAATGCCTAATTAAATGCCTTTAAAGTATACTTTCACAGGGACTTAAGTCCCTGGGCCTGTCATTGTGGGCCTGATTATTCATATACGGCAGTGGGCGCTGAGGGAGAACTTGCCGGACGGCCCGGTGCTGAGTTTGGTGGAGTATGTGTGGAAGTTTAGACAGAGACTCAGGAGAACTAGTCCTCTCATGTTTTTATTTCAAAGTTAAAAGTTTAAATCTGTCCGAACTTATTTTAAAAAATCCTTCAAAATAAAACCCTGACAAACGTGTTTTGGGGCAGGACATCAATCTTAATGGAGATGATGATATTTTATAAGTCAATTTGAAAACAATAGGGGCCAATTCCCTTATTTATGCAGTGTACTGAAAACATCCAACTATCCTCCAGGATTTGCCAATTAGGTATAACTGACAGAGGGACAAATTAATGTTTAGAACATTTGTGCTTACCCTTGCCTCCTTTTAATGAAAATGTGAAAAATTGGCTCAGACTGTTGGTTTGTTATATCAATAGTGATAAAATAAAGACAAATAGCACACAATTGAATATACAGCAACAGATCCATTGTAATATAAGAATTAGAAGGCACAGAGCGTTAAAAAAAATGCAGATTTTTGTTATAGTTAATAGGGATGTCCTGATCAGGTTTTCTGGCCTGATCCCAATCCGAGTCCTTTGATATTCGGTATCTGCCGATACCGAGTCCAATCTGATACTTAGATTTATCTCAACGACACAGCTGCCCAGTGCACTCTTGGGTAGTACTGCATGTTTGCATTAACACAAAAAGCCACCATCATAGCTTTCTTTAACTGTTTGGATTTTATGTTTTTTACCAAATGAATAATAGAAATAATAATGCGACTCCTGAAACTGACAAGATGTAGCCTATAATCAGCTGATTGTCTGTATCACTCTGTTGGAGTTGTAGAACTTGGTGTTACAACATGGAGGCTATTGTTTGGATTACAGACACCAGCTGCAGAGAGCACACAAACCTAACAACACCCGAGTTTAATTTATGGTCTGTCATCAAATCACTCACAGAATTAACGTTAATTAGTGACAGCTGATGCGATCTGCTGCCACCGTTTGTCATCTTAACCAGCGAAAAGCGTCTGTCACTGTCGGCTAAAACTGAGAAACTGCTACCTGAATGTTTTGTACGCTGCTTTGTACTAGATGACATGATTTGTATCACTCACTGTGTGTGAGCCTAATAAACCTGTTTATTTTAGTATGATTAAAATGGTCCTGCATGTTCACACTGCACAGTGACAAAAATACATTTCAGCATCTCAGCTGCACACTGTGTGTGTACTGTACAATACCTACCGTCGTGAAGTGAAGTCTTGTTCGTTCATTCCCTCTGACAGCTGTCATTTCAGTCGCTGAGTGGGAATGATTTTACTCTGCTTCCAGCAGTCAAGCATGTTTCGAGTTGGACCAGTGTTCTGTCGCAGGTTTATGAGATTGTGTGTGTGTGTGTGTGACCTGTTATATGGGGGGTCATCTTGAGATTGGCAGGGGGAAAAGAAGGACGTATCTGGAGAGTGACAGGAAAATAGAGTTAGCAGAGGAGGATGAAATGTGTTCTCCACATAGGCCTGTCATGATAACTACTTTATATTTATAATATATTGTCCCAGAAATATTTGTTTTCTGACTGATAGCCAACCCCCTTTAACCGATCATTAACCGTTAACCGCCCAGTTCACCGGTCCGGGAGGCTCAGACATCGGCCCATACGTTCAGCGTCTGCAGAGAGCTGCGGACACCGTCAGTCCGTCTGTCCGGCCCGCCAGAGTGCAAGGATTTTAGATGGAGCACAGAGCGGGTGTTTTAAAAAGTTGGAGCGATGCCTTATCTCGTGCTCCACCCCGCTCTAATGTCGCTCTGGTAACGCTCACAACATGAGTTCGAAGTGTGTGTTCGAAGCATGCCCGACACAGGCTCACATTACCGCCGGCCTCCGGTGGACTCTTGGCCGGCGGGTGAACGAGGAGCTGCGGGAAGCCCGCGGCCGTCTGCAGAGCGAATGTCCGAGTCTGTCTCCACCACATCAAGCTGCGAGGTTGTCAGCTGTGTGTGTGTCTGGTATACTCTGTGTGCAGGACGGCTGATTTAACCCTCCCGTCCTCATCAATATAGCGACATGTGTCACGTAAATCTCCCCTGAATGCAGTCCAGCAGTCGGTTGTGAGAGCAGAAAAAAGGAGCTTAAAACACCTAGTGCAAAGTTTGAACCAGCAAGTTAACTATCAGTTGAAAGACATAGATTGTATAACCTATGTTTTTTCTTTTACCATGCAACAAACGTTTTTTATTACCTTTTTAATTTTTATTCTAAAAATATTGTTTTTAACTGATAATAATCGGTCAAACTTCTTAATGTCGGTTAATCAATGACATAGTACACCCTTTCAAAGAGCAATGAACCCTTAATTCCTTAGAAAATTCAGACATTGGTATTGGAATGTGAAAAAAAATAAACCTAAAATAAAAATAACCTAACATAAATATTATATGTTGTCGTACAAAATTTACATACCAGCTTGTTATCATTATTAATGGGCTCTCCTCTCTCATTATTCGGCTCAAACCCAAAATGTTCCCACACCGGAGCTGTGGAGTGTGACTTCAAAAACGTCAAAAATGTGGACTTGTTCTTCCAAACTTTCTGCTTGGTCAGTAGCTGTCAGGAAATACAGCAGCGTAACCAGAAATGATAGCAAAATGTTTTTTTTGTTCCTGTTCATTCAGCTTAGGTGCTGTGAAAAAAATGCTTAGGTGCTGCGTCCAAGTCTTATAATGGACAAAACCAAAATGTTTATTCTGGCGTCATGTTTGCTAAATGTTGGTGACATAATTATGTAAACAAACACGCATGTAAACACAACGGGCAATATCGTACGATATGGACATGACCTCGATAATTTTTGCTGACCACAATAAGTTAATAACGTAATTATTGTGACAGGCCTATCTCCACAGTTCATCAACCAGTCATCATTACCCTCAAGAGTATGTAATTCACAAATGTTCAACTCCATCAGTGTGATCTCAGTACACACATTCCGTTACAGTCCTGCAAGTATTTTAATGCATATCAATGATATATATTCATGAGAGATGAAGATTTTGCAAAAGTTTTTTTGTCTTTGAAACAAATATGCACAGCATCATTAACATTAATGAGGCTTGCCACGATTCTACAGAATGTTTGTAAACATTCAACATTTAAATGAACTGTTAAATTGTTTTTTTGTGCAAAGTATGAAAGATATTTTCTTCTAAAAGTCTGCTGGACTCCATGTGGATTTGAAATGCATAATTCTGTAGGCTGATGTTGCTCTGCTGTCATATTTATCTGTATTTATTACTTTATGCAGGCTGTAGCACTTTGACGGTGCATGGCTGGAACCCAGTGTCTTGTTTTCATTTGTCATCCGTCATGTACGACTTGAAATGAGTCCCATTTAAAATTATGGACCTAAACACTGCATGCATTCATTTACTGACAGAAGTGCTGAGTTACTGTGGGATCCATGACTTGTCTAATTTGTTATTATTATAATTAGAATAATATTTGATAATATTTTACATAATATAATTTAGGGCTAGATGACATGATGATACATATCGTCAAAATTATGTAGAAAAATACATACAGTAGACATTTTTATTTTTAAAATAGTTTTTTGGCTTTTTGCCTTTATTGGTAGTACAGCCGAAGGTAGACGGGAAAGGGGTGAGAGAGGGGACGACATGCAGCAAAGGCCCGCGAGCAGGAGTCAAACCCACGGCTGCTGCACTGAGGACTTTAGCCTTTGTAGATGGGGCTCACACTACACCACTGAGCCACCAGCGCGCCCTGCAATAGACATTTCTATCTCGTTTCTATGGCAATGTCGAAAAAACAGTGGCTGAACTGCGTTACAGCAATATTGACGTCATTTGGACGACACTTTATGTTCTGATCCTTGAACGTGGGAGCGAAGCTGGAGTGAACCATAGAGCCGCTGTTTTGCTAACATGGAGTCTCCAAAACCTTTACTATGTGGTTATTTCATATAGACTGTTTATTGAATTACCAGAAAACATGCTATATTGAGATATAGGCCTATATTGTTATCAAGAGATGAAATTACCTGCAGTATATTGGGAAGAAAATTTTGGCCATATCGCCCACCGCTGATACATTTTGTTTTATTATCTCTGTTATTATCTCTGTTGGCTATGAATAAACCGAGTAACACTGAATTTGTATTACAGTCTATCCAGGGTGCCTTGTGTTTTCAAAAAGCAATCAGTTACACTCTACAAGTTACCACAAGGGATGCCTTGTTTCTTGTTTCTTGCTAACATCAGAATCTCAACAGCACTGAAGAATTGACAACATTTACCAAAATGAAAGCGGTAAGATGTTAACAGTTCATGCTACAATAACCAGTTTAAAAATTGATGTAAGACAATTTAACTTGATCCTCATGACAGCAGTCAGAGCTTAACCAGGTTATTCTAAACAAGTTACGGCATTTACACACGCTGCACAAAAAATGAATTACGTGAGTAACCAGATTAAGAATGACATTCTCCATGCCTGTAAGTGTGGCCACTGATTGAATCAAACCTTCGCTCGTAACACTCTCTGTTCAGCTCCAAATAAAATCACGTCTCTGTCTGTCAAGCCTCCAGAATGACTCTTCAGGGTGGGAGACAGTCGGTCCCTGTCAGTACATTCATTCTCAGTCAGAGGGCAGCTAGTGCTTCCAGGTCCGTCACTGAGTCGGTGGTGTTGTGGACGATGTGCCTGTGTTTCTGCACTGAGCCGTGTGATTGCCATGTGTCAGAGAGCATGGCCAAGTCTCACTGGGGGCATCTGCAGATTAGTGCGTGTTGCCTGAGTGACCATGTTTCTGTCCAATCCTTTCCGTTCCTCTGATTATTAAGATGCTGGCTGGTATTCTGAACACACAACAATCGGGCTACTGTTCACTACACAGAGGCACTGAGGTATCAGTGTTTTGGGCCTTTATGGTAATTATTAACTTTTGATGTGTGTGCACATTTTGTCCATCACAACTAGCCATTTTTGCGTCTAGCAAGTCGAGTTGTGCCGTACCATGCAGTGGAAATGTGGCGCAAGACCCAGTTTATAGATGAGCTGTCAATAAGACACTAGTTTCTGACATTCATTCATAACTATCACTCAATACAAGTAGAACTTGGTATTGTGGTGCTTGTATACTGGAGGAGACAGTGTGCCCTTCTGTAGCCTTCATGAGTAACCTGTACATTTAAGAAAACTAATGAGACTAAATAAAAACTTGGAAAAAACATTTCAATTTCAAACCCTGAAGTGTCTCAGCAGTGGAAGAGTTGCTGAAAGATTAGATGTTTGTATCCACAACTTGTTCTCAGCTGGCAGTTATGTAGCTGGAGTTACTAGTTTTTAATTAGTGGCCTTTTGTCCATACGTAATTACAGAAACATTCAATGTTTGCATTTTGGAGGTAATTGCTGTGTTTTTTGACGACAGATGATGTGAAGCGCTTCACGCTGTGGACAAACTCCACTGGTGGCACTGTAGGGTGACTGCTGTTTTACAGCCATCTGGCTCCTCTGTCTGTCTGTCTAGACTCAGGTTGCTCCACTGCACCCCTGTCCATCTATGATTAATAATGTCCACATGTGCTTATGCCCATAAACTCTGAGATATGGGTCTACTAATTGTGCATGATTTCCATCCCTGCAATAATTGGTATTTTACCACCACCAAAAATTATGTTTTTTTGCTTATCACATGTTGCGACACCGGTGGGGAACACCTGTGATGGATTTTGAATGTTGCTGCTTTTGTCCTCACTAAAAGCAGTGGCAAAATATCTTTGGGAATCTTGCTAGGTCCTGAGCTGGCAAATTACTGTTTTACAGGAAAAATGACTCCAGCTCATGTCTGAATGTAATGCTGACACATGAAAAGGAGCTTCAGCATTACATTTTTTTTGCCCAAATAACTAGCTTTAATTAATCTTTTTTTTGACAAACTAAAGCAAATTACAAAATGAATTTGCTGCCTTGCAATGCTCAAAAATAATTTTCTAGCCCTGCAGGGCAGAAATCCCTTCAAGCTAAGGCAACATGATGAAACGGCATGTCATGCAGGCAGCAATTACTGTGCCACACTAATTTCTGAATTACTGTATTGGGTTACTAATCTACAAACGTCTACCTCATGCACAGAACAAACTAACCTCATATGTTGACCATCCGAGTCGGAGTAATCCAAGTTCAATCTGATTGAATATCCATATGCACTGCAGAAGCAAGGCTAGCAGTGCAATGTCTGCAACTGTCTAGAATCGGTGCATGTCAACGAGAAGGATGCATTGTTGACATTACTCCTGACTTTCAGTGAGCAGCATTCTGCTCAGCAGCCTTATGGTGTTAGGCAGATTGAGGCTGACAGGCTGTGTTGATGCAAGTAATTACACAGTAGATCAAATAAGACCATAATAGAGCCATCAATCTGAGACCATACCACACTCTCACACATGCGCATACACACGCACACAGACAACACAGAGTTTGATGGAATGACTGTAGTCTTTTTCTTAGACAACCTTTTTAAGAAATAGCACGTTTATGTCTCTGATACAAACTGCAGCCCTATTTCTATCTATTTTCTGAGCATGTTTACTCTGTCTGAAATGCAGTTGGTTTTTTTGATTGATTTTTCTCAAGTTGTTCCTTCTACACTTCAATGTCAAGAGACTGTCAATAACAGCTTTCCATGCAAATGATACCAGCTTGTTCTTGCTGTCTTGTTTGTTTTGTGGTGTTTGATAACCTGTTTGACATTCAGCTGGAGAGAGAAGTAAAAAGCACTTTGTCTTTGCCTGATAAAAAACTGAGCATGTCACCCGCCTGTGTTGTTTTATGTTGCTGTGGCTTGGTTCAGAGGAGCTTTCAGAGCTAGTAAAAAATGTTGCTGCAGAGGGGCTCGGAATAGCCTCCCTCTCCAACTTTGTCACAACAGAGTTCATTGGATTTGTGTGACTGTATGGTATCACTGACTGAATACACATTCTGGTAGCCTTGGAGTCGGCTACAAGTTTTAGTTGTACATATTCACATGCTTTAATGTATAATGTGTGTATCCCTGCTCTGGTTTTCTCTATAGAGCACCCAGGCTGAGCCTGAATTATTCATTTACTTTTCATTTTCTCCCAGCATGAACATGACAGTCAGGGTTGAGGTAGAGGTTGATGTACGAGCAAGCTAAGGAAAAACTCACCTTTCTTTTCCTGACTGGCTGTCCTGTAAATTTTTTTTATATACTTTATTTTTTTATTGCACACACAAAATAAATTTACAACAAAAGCAAAAACATGTAAAGATCTGGATTGCTCTATCCCCTCAAAAAACCATTAATTCCTGAGACATATTTAGTGGTTCATTGTCCAGTCTTACCGTTGACATGTAAACATCGTCCATTTCTCCCATTTCTCTCGACATCGCTCCTCTTGAGCTATTATCCCATGAGTTCCAAATCATATATTTCATTAGTGTTAGAGTTGTATATACAGCATTGCTGCATATACATGTGTGTTGCACACATGCCAATATGATGGACATACCTTTAGGCTTACTGCACCAAGTGTCACTTGGCACCAGACTTCTTTTGAAACTTGTGACAGTTGTTATGCCAAAGCCACACAATCCTTGACACCTTAAACCGCTTCAGTAAATTCTATTTTTCCTTTTGTTACTTGTATTTTCATTGTTGCATTCTTCAACTTTTCTTTGCTGCTGTGTTCTGCTTTAATTCACTTTCTGATTCTGGACTACTTAGATGTTTGGCGTGAGGGTTTATGTTAGCACACCAGCAGCATGCATCCTTTTGAATTAGGAGGATTAACGATCCAGCAAGTGTCTAGCCTGCCTCAGATACATTTTAGCCAGACTGATTTCATATTCCACCTGGCATGAGAGGAGAATCACAGATGATACCAGCATCCATTGGTAAATCCTCACAAAGGAGCAGAGATTTCTTCATTTTGCTGTAAATGCTAGCCTTGAATACAGGAACGGCTCTGTATTGGAGTTTCACTGCATGATGGATTTCCACTCCATGAGTGCTGAACCTTACAGTGAAATCATTTTCATGTGGTCTAACTTTTGATGTCCATGCCTGTGTGAACTGTAAAGCAAGTATGTTACTGTTTTCACCTAAAGCATCAAGTGGAGCATATGGGGTCCAGCATGCGGCGAGATTTGTCCTTTTCTCTCTGGGTAATGACCATGAATTTTCCAGGACTGACAGGCCAGGCAGGTTGGGCAAGCAGTAAGCAGTCAAGTAATTACACTGCAAGACCAGGGGGGAGAAAACCGAACTGCGAGGAGGACTCCGAGGTGTGGTGATTGACTGAAGTGCCTGGACCTGCCCTTGTGGAGGTGACAGATTGGTAAGAGAGGGCAGCTGGTGCTTGAAGCAACAGCTGACGGGAAGACATGGCATGAGTCGCCAGCAGCGAGGATGGTGACTAACACCTGGTCAGTAGAGCCCTGCAGATAGAGCATGTTGGAAAGACAATATTTGACAGTATACTGAGGAACCACAGCACACGCAAAGAGCCCCCTTGCGAAAATCCAGTTTTTAACCGTGTTAACATGTCTGTATGGGGTTTTTTAGGTGCTCCAAGACATATCATGAGTGAAATGAGCAGTGGACACCATGGCTGAGAATGTCTGCCTTGAAACTGCAGTGTGCCAACAACAGTCAAACAGCCAAAAATCCGGATTCAGACAGCCAGGTTTTATGACATCATATGTCCTAAGGAACCAATCAAGTCACTTGTGGCTGGGGCATTTCGAAGGATCCAGCCACAAGTGACTAGCGTAACTATGGCAGCGGCGGTGGGCGGGGCTTGAGGCCAGATCCTGAATTCCGTAGTGAGGGAGAAGAGTAGATGTGCTTCCAGCCCCTTTTCAGAGTTTGTTTTGTGGGAAAGCCATGTTTAACAAAATATGAATCATAACAGAGTATTTTAACATAGTTTAAAATGTGTCTGGAGGAGATCTTTAACACTGCCAATCACAAGAAGTTGCCAGTGTAGTCTGTTTTGGAGGCAGTCACGTAACATCCAGACCCCACTTTGACACCCTGCTGCACTGAGCACTCGCCCGTGTCACTGTTTACTACAAGCTTGACCAACAGAGTCGCAGAGTGCAGCGTCCAAACACATTCCCTCGATATAATGATCCAGATTATCATATTAAACTGCTGAACATCAGACGATGGACGTCAGTGGAATTAAAGGACAGGACCACTCCCACTACTCCCAGTAGCACCCCTTTGAAGTTCTCGTGAGGCTGTTAACGTCCCTGCACTGAGAGACGACAGGGTATCCTCCTTGACCCCAGCCTCACCCTGACGCTGAATATGCAAAGCTCTCTGTTCATTGCTGCTACAGAGGCGCTCATAATGAGCGTGAACACCTGATTAATTGTGCACATCCACTGGCTATTAGAAAAAGCTCTAACTGGTATCTAGTACATAATGATGCATGGACAACCTGCAACCTCCATTGCTTTTTGTGTTGCCCTCGTCTGATGCTGCAAGACCTGGTGTACACTCACCAGAAAGCCCACACACTATTACAGGAATTGCAGTTTTCCCTGTAATTACAAATGCAACACTACACTAAATGTTTTGTTTTCAGCAGAAGTAGTTTTATTTCTACAAGTATTAAAAACTGTCTTGTGAATAGAACATTAGATGTGGAAAAAAGTTGCCAGTTTTCAGACTCCCACTCCTCTTAATATTTTAAAACTATGAACTTCCCTAGAGTATCCGTATTTCCATGAAGAATCTTACAGATTTTTATACGTTTCAGGAGAGAGCTCTTTTTGACACTGGGCATTACTGTTGCATTTACATTATCTCCACTGTTTGCCAGGCTGCTCAGATTTGGTGGAGCTGTGAGAGCCTCTGTTGTTGGCTATGATGTTATGTGTATCCAGCATTTGAAGTACAGTCAGTGGATGGTTGCTTGGTACATGTAAATACAACTTACATTAAAGGGGAGAAAGATTAGGAGGATTTAAATGTACATGCCCCAGGCAAGGATCTGTGAGTGTGGGAATCAGAGAAATGGAGTCCAAAAAAAAAGAAATAAAGGAGGGATGCATTATTATGCTTATGCTTGTATTAGGCTTTGAAAGTGAGAGCGTGACAAGGTATATGCTCTGTTCTGGTTTTAGGGCTCAGCAATTTACATTTTTCCCTTATGAATTTTAATAAGGGTAATATATGCTTTCTTTATTTACTCAGCTAATCGTACATAAACCCAGTGGGAAAAGGGTACTTTACCAAAGTATCCCCCTGCTAGATAAAATATCTGATTCACTATAAGGCAGAGAGCTTTGACCTCCGTATACAGCTACAAGCATATTCCTTTGATTTTCACTTTCAGGAATAAGAACATAAGCCCTGGCCCCACATAATATTTTATTTGTTGCTTATCCTTTTTAGGAAGGAAAACACTGTGTAACACTGTGTATGTGTGTCAGCAAGTTATCATTACTCCTCCACAATAACCTCAATTGTGCCTCTATATACAGCTGCACCAGAACAATGGATGTTAGCACCTGCAGTGTCTTTTACATGATGTAGATCTTGTATGTTTAACACTGTTGTTATCTGGATGACATGTCCGTATCTGTACGTGTCATCTAAGGATTGCCAATATCATAATGGCTCTGTGAAAGAAACCAGTATGGCTTGCTGTCAGAGTTGATAAATCGTCTGTGAGGAAACAGTGTCATTAGTGTCGTGGTCAGACAGAGGAAGTGGGGAATTGCTGCAGTAAACACTGTGAACTGTCTCCACCACTTTCTTCCTCTCCCCTCCCCAGTTCTGTGACCTGCATACTGATCCCCAGTTTTTAACCTGGAGGACATCTTGTCCCAGTCCCAGCCTGGTAACACAACTGACACTTTGATGATCTGGAGAGGACAGAGTCAAGAGCTCTCTGCTGTCATCCCCTTTTCATCTTTTGCATTTCTCGCTTTCTAAAGGTCTATCTCAACCCTCTCTGTTTTCTGTCTTCCCATTCTATCTCTCCCTCTGGTGTCTGCATTGCAGTGTACTTTTCTTTCCCCTATCAAGCAAGAGATGTTTATATCAGCAGTGGACCTTTTTAAACTCCTCTCCTCTCCTCTCCTCTCCTCTCCTCTCCCGATGGAAACTAGCAGCACATATTTCTGGATGGATGAGCTTTTCTTCTCCTTACAGTATATGAGACATCCGGAGAGCATATGTTTTTTGACAGCAGTATTCAGCGGGAGGAAACTGTGCACACTAATCACAAAACCTCTCGACTGTTAGATCTTTCCCCAGCTGTCTGCTTCATCCAGTGTAGATGCAACATGATGTGTTTGGATTGTGAGCTTGATTTCACCCAAATTATATCTCAAGGTCAGTGGGGTTAATACCAGCTCCCAACTGTTGCTCCATATCTAATGTGCTTAATTAGCTGGGAATTAGAGAGGCTTGGTTGATACTCGTGTGTTCAGAGGTGGAGAGGAAGGCGTTTTTTGTTTCACTTGTCCTGTATTGTGAGATTACATCACATGGCTCGACTGCGTCAACAAAGGTGAACAGAGGCGAATGCTGCAGTGCAGAGTACAGTCAAGGTGACTGTCTATCTTGGGTCAAATTTATAACTAAGTTATCGTAGCTGCCAATTTACACAATAGTTTTGGGACAGCAGCTTCGTGTCTCTGCAACCTTTCTTTGGATTAACAGGGTGTTCCTATTCATCGAGATCATGTACAAAATATTTTTTGATGCCTGTGATGTCCATCAAAGGTATACTTGTATCCTCTATTGACATTGCCTGGGTCCAGAATCCGCCCACTCCATTGAGTTGACTGCTTTGTCTGGCAGCGTGACATGAAACTGTTTTCCAATGAGCACCGCTGGGCACTAATGATTAGCCAATCAGTGCCATGGGCGGGACTAATGCCGTTGTCAAGCTGTGTGTTTGCATAGAGATGGCATGTCTTCTCAATATCACCGACATCATTTACTTTGTTAGTGGTGTAGTGGCCATGCATACCGTGGGCCGGTGGACCGTCAAAAAACATAAATTACCAGCCGTCCAGCGCTGTGTGTCTCTTACTGTTTAACTAGCTGTAGCCGACTCCGTCGCTATTATTGTCTGTAAAAATGGTGGATAATATGTTTTGAGCGTGACAAACCCTGCGAGATGACTCTCTTCACTATCAGAATGTGATCGGCAGGGCTTCTCCCTGATAGGGCCGGGACACACCAAGCCGATGGTCGGCCGTCAGTCAGTTTGGAGGTGTCGTATGGAGAGGTATTACCTCTCAAGCAGGCACACAACGTTGGCCGTTGGCTGTAGTCTTTGCGGTGTTTCGGGTGCAACGTTTTTGGCTCGCCGGAGACGACTGAGGCAACAGTTGGCCTCCGTCATTAGTCGATTAATCAGTCATAAGTTGATTAGTCATTATGCTTTTTTATGCTGAATGACTTATTTCCAAGAAACCATAACCAGAGCACATCTCTGGTAAGCACAAGATTTAATGTAGTGTTTTTGCATGATTCTTCAGTCACATCTGTCGATTACATGAACAAATCCATTATTCAACAAAATAGTGTTAGTAGACTAAGAATTTCTTTAATCGAGGACAGCCCTAGTGATCCGAAAGTCCAGAAGAGCCGCTAGATTTAATTATTTTATACCCATTCAAATTAGCATAGGGCTAACCGGAAGTTAGCCAGCTAGGCCTGGAAGTCTCTGGTGATTGGTTATTGGTAATCTCCCTCCCTCATGGAAATCGGTTAGAATGGAGGAAATGTCAGACTGAAGATATAAACAGAGTGTAACAATTCTGTCAGAGCATTGTTTTTAAATTAGACTCTACATATTTTCCTTCTCGTGTCCCATGAGGTTGTTATTGTCAGGTTACCACTCAGACTGGATGCTGTGTGTTCTGTGAATAGCACTATCATTCAGTCAGGTTTCCTGGTAGATGTGTTCACAGAGCACATCCTCTTTCCTTTTGCAAGATATATTTCCTGCAAGGTTGCCTTTTAATTTTCTTCCTCTCCCCCCTCTGGAGAGGTGAGCACTTCTCCTGTTTGACAATTCCAAGCATTTCAAGGGATTAGAGGAACGACCACATGATCCAACCCTCCAGAATAGTAAACAGGCCTGTGCTGCCACACAGTAAGCTGTGAATATGAGATTGGAAAAGCAGTGTGGCTTGGAGGACCCCCCCTCCCTGCTGGACCTTGACTGCTTTTTCCCACTAACTACACCACTGAGTGTGGCCAGCTAAAAGGTGTGATTAATTAGTAGAATGGAACAAAAGCAAAGTGCTCTCATACTATTAAGTGCCATTCAAAAGCAAACAGACCAGTATTATTGGGCTTTGATCCCCGTTTTGTATCAGTCAGGCTGCTTTAAAGTTTCAGACTGGCCACAGATGACAGGCCTCACTTCTTTGACCATTGGCTACTCCACATGACAATATTTGGCATGGGTCTGAGGAGCTGAAGGGTAGACACAGTATAAAAGCATTTTACACCATCATAAATCCATAGAAAGTGAGAACTCCATGTTACAAAGCTAAACCTGTCAGTTTCACTTAAAGCGGACCCTCCCGTTCGACACGTCTGAAGTCTAGTGCTGATTCTCCGCTGGGTTCCACCAGAAGGGAGCTGTCCTCGGTGCTGAATCAAGACAGGCAGCTGGAGTCTGGGATAGTAGCAGCTGAGGGAATCTCACTGTTCAACTCTCTTTATCATTGCAGTAATCAGTCACTTCATAGCCTCCCACATGGAATCTTTCAGGACCCTACTTTGCCCTTATATTCTATTATTGCTTAACTTTAGCATTTCCTGATGAGCTGACGAGCTTAGTATATCCTGGGGGTGAAAACTTTAAGATTTTTATTTTTATTTTACACGTTAGGTCAATGTAGGAATAATATGACATCATATTCTGAAAACAGGACCCCTGTGTTCCATTGGTATCCAGTTTCACCTTCAAACTTTTCAATTTATTCACCCCCTCTGGCTTCTGAATAATATCCAGATCCCATAACTTGCAGGGAGAGCTACCTTTTCAAAATGAATACTTCCCACAAAACTCTTAAAACTTTAGCCTCTGTACATGGGGTGCACGCTCTACCACTGAGCCACCAGCACACCCCCCACAATAGATTCATTTTAAAATGCAAATGTGTTCTACAATTAGCGTCATCATTTAAGGAATAACTGTGCATAACGTTAGCGAGTGAGCAGTAGAGAGAGAGGGACGTGCAGTGACTAGAGACGGTTTAGATCTTTGGTATGAAGTTACCTGTAAATGTAGCAGTGTGTGTACAGTTTAGGATTTTTGTCAGTAAATTAATGCTATAATTCCTCCAGACCCAAGCCAAGTTCCCGTGTCTAGCTTCCTGCTAATTAAATTGAAAGTGGTTAGTGACAACTTGAGAGGAGTTTGTCTGCATTGTGGGATAACTTCAGCCTAGACTCAAGATTCAAGATGAACTTTGTTCTGCTTTGTACAAGTAGCCTGTAGACTGACAGGCTCACTGACTTAAAGTGGGCTGACCTTAAGGTGCTCCTCCCTCAGGTGTGTTGTTATCGAGATATGTTGCACCTGTTTTCTTCTGGGAAAGTAAAATTGTTAGATAAAATGGGATATACTGCGATTCATTTTCAGTTGGATTTTATTTGTCCAGTAACCCGGAGCACTTTTATTTTGAGATTTGTTTGAGTGAGTGAGAGTGAGAGAAGGTTCTGTAACTTGGTGCCATTTTGGAGAAAATGTAATTTATTTAACAGTCAATGTTTTATTATGAACAATACAGTTTTCAAGTTTCCATGACAGAAAAGCTAATTACAAAATAATTTGTGTATGCTGTCAATTATAGCTCAAAGAAAGACAATCGGAATCTACAAAAATTGGAATCGGTGAAAGGTAAAAATGTAAGTATTTTTATTATACAGGTGAAATTATGAATAATGTGACACCACACATTGAAATAACAGGACCTCTATGGTCCTGTTGTGCTCCACTTTCTCCTTCATACAATGAAGTGGCACAGAGGACTAAATGATTTTACCACACCCGACGTGTGTATTTCCATTTATTCCATTTTCCTGCTGATGGAAATTGTAGTCATGCTATTACTTCTAATTTAGGTATCAGCATGAGCAAACATCCTGACCATTTTATTTTAAGTCCAGGCAGACTTTCTGTGCTTTTTGAGATTTGCTACATTCCATTTTCCCTTTAATTTATTAGCAGAGAAGATGAAAACAGACGCCGAGTTCACACCTTTCCCAATGCAAGGCCTTTACTCTTGACAATGAAAGGAGCTTTTGATATTTAGGTCATGTTTCTGTGCCTCTGTGCTCTTTTTGTGTGATGACCTATCGCCTTCCTCTTAAATACATCACAAATAGCTTTTTAGTGTTTGCTTGGGGACTGCTGATTTAAATTTTCTCTGTGATTGAAATAATTGTTGCAGCTGTGTCAGTTTGGTGAAACATTTCAGAGCCTGGAGGTCTTAAGAAAAGGGAAGCAAATTATTTCATTCAAGAAATTATTGGATAAATGCTGGTTAGTGTGTGTCTGTTTTTGAGTTTGCAGGGTGGGAGGACTGTTTGACTGCTACTTTAGTTTATATTCTCAGTTTGCTGATATTTCCAGCTGGATAAACCAGCTATTAAAAGAGAATCATGTTATTCCATCTTAGAAATGAAAGACACATATTGCTGATGTTGTGGCAGGGAGCAGAGACCGGGACATTTAATGCAGCTGTACACTGCCAGGATCAAGATAAGATTAGATAGATGAGGTGGCTGTGATGCATGGTGGGTCACTCTGCTGTGCACAGAAGATGACTGGAAGATCAGATGAAGAGATGCACTGCCCTCTGTCCTCTGTCAACTATGTCTGGGCTTTACCCACCTGATCTCTCTCTGCCTTCTCACACCATGAAGTCATATTCAAAGTCTTAGGTTTTCATTTTCCCTTGGTGGCTCAGTAATAGTAGAAGGCTTAGCCTTCCCTAAGTTATTGTGCATTTAACACCCAGTGCGAGAAAGACTGAGTGAACGCACAAGCACTAGGTTTTGACTCTGTAAAAGTTAGAGATTTGATCTGCAACTGTGTATTTAAACTAAACCTAAATAAATGGATTATGGACTGCAACATCATGATTTTCACAGAAACATGATGACTGTGGTCTTTCTGATTGCGCCATTGAGCTAAGGGGATGCTACGTCCTCCGGTCTCATTCTCAAGAGAGACCTGATAAGATGTGGTGACCACATACAGGGCATATTTGGTGGCCACAGAATAACATTTTGTGGCCACAGAGGGTTAATGTTGAAACCCTGAGAGCTACACTTTTTTCAACCGTGCTCTCCCTTACCAGCGTCTTTCTTCTTCCTACTGTAGCCTTGTCAACTCTTTAATTTGCTCTCTTCCTCACAATTTATATCTTTACCATGCTTTTAAGTCTGAATGCTGCTGGAGGTTTAGCGTGCTGGGTGGAGAAGTTCAAACTCTCAAACAGTGAGCTCCATGTGACTGCTGTTGATCTGCCCTGTGTGCCCCCAACTGCACTTTTAATGATAATCTCAAACTTCTCAGTAAACATATTGGTACTCCAACTTCCACTTCACTCACAAACACACAATGTGTCTTCCACTAGCCACTTAGACCAGACAGCTGCACAATATATCGTTTTTTTATCATTATCGCAATATCAACTTTCGCAATAAACACATCGCAAAAGACTGACATATTGAAAAGACACTAAGAGAGGAGAAAACTGCTCTTTAAAATGTAACTATCATTCTTTTTTTTCTTTTTTTGTGTTCAGTTCAGTGTTCAATTTGTTCAATAAAATGTCAGAAATAACTTCCTTTCAGTTTTTTTTAATTCAACAAGCATTTTGTTGTATTTTGGCAGTATAATAAAAGCAGCAGAAAGGCAGAACTGATATATGTTTATTTATCGCAAGTAATATCGTTATCGCAATATTCAACAATGTTTTCGCAGCCCTAGGTGGATGGGAGGGGTGTCTCTTTCACTGTTTGTGCCCCATATGAAACCAAAAGTCAACATTGACGTATGTTGACTATGTAACGTGTGCTATGTAAGTTTTTGTCCTTAGGGGGTGGCTAATACTAATTTGGGCGGTGCCAAAAATGTCTCTATGCAGGAAAAACCCTGTTAAGGTTAGGGTAGGTGATCGGGCAGTGAGTCTCATTTTCTACGTTTTCTAATAAAATCTTTAGGTTTACCATCTAGACACGACGGTCATAGTTTGACCAGTAGGGCTAAAAGTGACACAAAGGGGTCCTGACAAAGTGTCTGTATTTGAGTTGGGACTGAGAACAGGTTGCAATATCATATAAGCAGATGCAGCAGAACTGTCACCATGACAAAATCCTGCAGTACTAACGCTGATTACCTTTAAATTGTCTGTCCCTGGTCCAGATTAAGGACCTGAACATCAAGGTGTTGGACCTCAGGGGGAAATTCAAGAGACCTAATCTTCGTCGCGTTCGTGTTTCTGCTGACGCCATCCTGCGCTCGCTGCTGGGCTCCAAGCACAAAGTCTCCATGGACCTCCGGGCCAACCTCAAGTCTGTCAAGAAAGAGGACACTGAGAAGGTGCGTGCAGAAGGAAATAAAAGACACACACACAGACAGACACACACACAGACACACACACACACACAGACACAGCCACACACACAGACAGACACACAGACAGACACACACACAGACACACACAGACACACACAGAGACACACAGAGACACTGTCACCCCTTAAGACATGTTGTTTTCTTTTTTTCATGATGAATAGCTTTTGTGGGCGGCAAGCTTTTCGGATAGGCTCCTCCATTAATTGATCACGAGGATGAAGACAAAATAACTTTAATTTGGTGACAATTTTGGCCAATTACGCCTGCGATGGGTTGTGGGTAGGTGTCACTTCAATTTCGTTCTTGGCAAAAACTTATTCCAAGTCACAAAAACATCTCATTAAAGGCTACCATCCACACACACAAAAAGCCTTGTGGTGCTGTGCGTGAACAATGAATTTCCTCTCAATGTGATGACACCATTGCCCTGTTGGTTTCTTGCAGGCTCTGCAAGCTGCTCGCTAACTTCCTCCCTGCTCATGTGGCTTCCTGGCGATCAGCCAGAGCCCTCTCTCTCTCCCCGCCTCCCATGGTCCATAAAGCACTTCTGCTGCCTGTCCCGTGTGAGACAGGAAGCAAGGCCCTATGGACAGTGACCTCACCGCAGGAAGAGCGTGGAGGGTGTGTGTGTAGAATTGTAATTCTATTCTCTTCAGATTGTTCAGAAAGTATTTTACTGCACCAGTCACTGCATGAAAAGTGTTGAGGTCCCATAATATGCTCATGTTCAGTTTTTTTTCTTCTAGAAGATGTTATTATTTTTGTCATCACCCTCTGTCTGAAACATTCTGTTTTAGCGCCTGTCTCTTTAAGCCCCCCTCCCAAAAAAGATCAGTCTGCTCTGATTGGTCAGCGTTTCCGGGCCTTCCGCATCTGCGCTCTTGGCATCTCTGCACCGTCACTGCAGCTGGGGAATGACTGTAGCTGCACTGTGGCAGCAGCTTCTACCTATATATAGTATAGTTGTGACATCACAACTTCACGGAAGTCCTGGCGGCTCGTTTCTGAATACTTACTGTGTGTATTTCTACTGGATTGAGCACTTTGATACTTTCACAGTATTTATATAGCACCTATCTGCTTTATAATAAAACAAGACATAGAAATCTCACTTTTCCCAAATATTAAAAAAAAAAAAAACCTTTTAATATTTTCAGAGCAATTTTTAATGTGTACATGTCCAGCATGGCTTGTTAACACACTCAACTAGAGGTGAACACACAACACAAATGTATAAAATCTTACATTTTCTACAGGAATAAAAACCCCACTAACAACCAATCAAAAAATAATTGGAATGTTATTAACAAAGAAATGTCAAATATCAAGTTTGGAGAGAAAAAAAAATGCACAACATAAAATCAAAATAAGACAATTATCAAAGACAAACAATAACCTCACCTGTTTTGATTGACTGCTGCTTTCTTTTCTTTTTTTGTATTTTTCCCGAAGCACATTGCATTCACAAAAGGAAAAAATAGACACATTTCTGTATCTTGTAATTATGAGTTATTTTGTAATTGCAAGATAATATAATTTCTGACATCCTGATTTCGTAATCATGAGAAAACATGTTGTAATTACGAGAAAATACCTTATAAAGATCTTTTCTTGGAATTACAATATGAAACAAGGTGTCTAATATTTTTTCTTCTTCTTTTGTGAATCCAATGTGCTTCTGTTCATCCCAGTCAGGGATGATGATGATGTTTTTTCAGAAAGTCACTGAATCATGACTCAGGTAGTGAAGAGAGGCCTGGTGTGAGATGCCATAATCCACTATTGACGGTCAGTAGGCTTACAGAATTGACTGAATCCAACAAAATCTACTCTCTACTGTAGCTGCAGTTAGTCAGTGGATGAAAACAGTTTTCTTGAGTGGGCTGCTCAACAGTTTCAATGCCTGTCTGAAGCACCGTGAGAGCTGATCCGCTGCACTCATCCGGGGCAAAGCCACGGCGCAGATGCCGAAAGTCATTTGTCAGCCATCTTTTCCGTTTCAGCCCCGCGGTGAGTAGGTGAGTTAGCCGAGTGGTGATTTAAAATGAGTGGTTTCAGAGTGGATGGGGGGGGGGGCCAACGAGTTAGGTGAGATGCACTCTGGGAAAAGAGAGATGCATCTGGACAACCCACGCTCCTTTGGGTTCGAGGCGTCATCAGCCACAAAGACAGTCGTGCTGTTGGACACTTTATTTTGTTTGATCTGTTCAGTATTGATCTTTTTCTCTCTGGTAGAGTTCAGACTTTGCACAGGGCTGATGCAATGACTTTTTGAAGCTTGTGGTTATTAGGAAGTGCAGGAATACACAGTGACCACAGGAAGCTGCAACACAAAAAAGTGCACAGACAGCTAGAAGAATACCTGCTTTCTGAGTGATTGTGGAGATTTTAACAGAGATGTTCATTCAAATAAAAGACAAAAAGGAAAGGTATAAAGTAGGGACGGGCATTTTAAGTCATTTCCATATTCAAGTACTCGCATTAAATTATTAGTACTCAGAAGAAAATAAAAAAATCTGATGTAAGAATAGGGTCCGGGAGGAGTTTTTGATGACGTCTTGAAGGAGGATTGTGCGAGTTGTTGTCTTTATTGTTAAACATCCATCGCTGATTTCACGGACGAGTTAACGTATTGAAGTTTTATTCACTTTAATGTTTAGTCACGTTCATTCATCTTATGTCATTTAATTCTAATGAAATAGCCGCAAGTAATGTTAGCTAATGTAATGAGTCCACATAGACTGAAAAAAGTAAAACAATGCTGTCGTTCGTTTAATGTGTTTTTTCTCATTTCAACAGCTGAAAATTATTAGTTTGTTCATTTAAACTAAATTAATCTAATTTATATTTATGGTTGAGCCTTTTTTTTTTTTTTTTTTCATTTTGGTACAATATAAACTGACAGCGGTACCAGACATCAAATTAACATTTTTCAATTGAGACAACCTAAAATAATCCAACCTTCAAAAAATGGTTGAATGAAGTTAAAC
>JAOVVB010196066.1:0-10966 GCA_028570985.1 Heterobranchus longifilis
AATGTAGTGAAGTACAATACTTTAAACAAAACATACTTAAGTAAAAGTAAAATTACAGATTTTAAAATCTACTTTAATCTACTAAAAAATCTACTCAATTACAGTAATGCGAGTAAATGTAATTCATTACTTTCCACCTCTGGTCTTAACATGCTCAAAAACTCATGAAAATGGGCAGACAGGTTGGGGCATTTTGGAGGTCTAAACATAATATTCCCTTTTCTAAAATTGTCATAATGGTATTGAGATATCCCCTTTAAATACACATTCCCCCTTGGGCTTATATTGCAGCCACAGGCCATGGGCATCTTGCAGTCATTGAGTCAACCACGAACTCCTCTTTATGCGAGAGCATTCTAGAGGCAAATGTGAAGCCATCTGTCAGACAGCGAAAGCTTGGTCAAAATTGGGTTATGCAGCATGACCCTGACACGAAGCACACTAGTACATCTACATCAGAATGGCTGAAAAAGAAAAGAATCAAGATTTTTCAATGGCCCAGTCACAGTCAACCCAACTGAAATTGTGCGGTGTAACCTTAAGATAGCTGCACATAAGCGAATGCCCAAAAACCTCAATAAACTGCAGCAATGTCGTAAAGAAGAATGGGCCAAACTTCCTTCACAACAATGCGAGAAACTGAAACTGAAGTCATACAGGAAATGATTACTTCAAGTTATTGCTGCTAAAGGTGGATCTACCAGCTATTGCATCATGGGGGGTACTTACTATTGGCAACATGTTTTCTTTTGTTTTTGTTTTTGTTGAATAAATAATGGCACTGTGAAAAAAAAGTTCTATATTGTTCATCTGAGGTTGTATTTGTCTATAGATCCACTATGATCAGATGATTTTAATTATGTTTGACTCAAAAAGACAGAATTAAAAGACTTAAAAGTGAAAAGATTAACTTTTGAACACGGCTGTATTATTATGGATACATATGGAAAACATACTCAGGCTACAGAGTGAACTGACTATTCCTATAAAAAACATTGCGTGATTACTACATTGACATGAAGCACAGATTAAACACTAAAAGTCTCATATAATATTAATCCACGGGACATCAAATTTTGCAATAGTATTGCCTTGACATGACATGCAATAATCTGCAATGTTGTCTGCCTCTACATGTACTGCTCCACTTTACCAAGCAGTTTAATAACATTATCGTTAAAAAAAAAAAAAAGAAAAAAAAAAGAATTTAATCATGGATTAATGCAGTGTGTGAGGTGAAATCACCCTGTAGCGTAACAAAGAACACTGGTGTCTGCTGTAATACACCCGATGTATAAATGTAGAGTGTGTTCTTGTGATGACAGGTCCTTGTTTTCAATAAAGATAAATTGCATAATCTCTTCTCTACACACCTTTGAAATTTAAACCCATCCCCATCCCCACACTCACACACACACACACACACACACACACAGCTCAGGGCACTGTATAGGTGTTTCATTATCACTAAATCTCAGTGGGATGACAGTGTGTGGCTGCAGGTTGCCTATTTTTAAAAGACTGACACTGTGGTGTTGCCAACAGATACCAGCGTTCCGTCATCGCAGGGAGCAGCTGGGTACAACCTCCTCGCACCTTCCTGTACATAACACCCCATAATGCATTTTGGCCCGATTCAAGCTTCATATGGAATTACCCAAACAGAGCAGCAGCTGTCTAACACCAAGCACAGTGTTTCCTCAGGCACTTATTACATAATACTGGAAA
The DNA here is from genome assembly GCA_028570985.1 of Heterobranchus longifilis. NCBI lineage: Eukaryota > Metazoa > Chordata > Actinopteri > Siluriformes > Clariidae > Heterobranchus > Heterobranchus longifilis. The sequence continues at coordinate 1,729 of JAOVVB010196066.1, forward strand.
TATTGTAGGGTTTAGTATTCTTACAAATCCTTTAAGTACTACGACGATCATCTTTACACAAAGTATGCTGATTTTTTTATGCATCCATTCACTTTCACTTACTTTAAGTAGAGGTAATGGTAAAAAAAAAAAAAAGCATTTCTAAAATTGACTCCTATTCCTTACAGCTTATTTTTGCTCACTTGGAAGGTAAAACACTGCAGGTGACACATGCAGCACAGGTCCCACAGGACTGCAGCTGAGAACAACAAGCATATCCGTGTGGTCAGCATTTTCCATTCAGATGTTCCAGTGTGTGAAAACGTTTGTACCCTTGGATGCCTCAACTCTTTTCAATATTGATACCTCATAGTGCCAAACCACAGCACACTCACATATTCTACTCTCATTCTCTATTCTATAATCTCAGGTTTTATTTATAGACTGCCTGAAAGACAAAAAAATGCTAATTTATCCATACTGTGTATATCTTAAGTAACATCTCATCTGGGGCCCCAGTCACACCGCGATGAACACCATTAATTTTCCACTGCGTCCTAAAAATAATCGAAGAACACAGCAGGAACAAGGTCGAAATAGAAAAATTTATCGAGTTCATCCTACTTCTCAGTGTCAGGTTCTCAATGCGTTTATGATGTCAGTATTTTCGTCTCTCACACACACACACACACACACACACACACACAATCATGCGCTCACCAGGTCCAATGAGCTCGAACAGAAAATGTCCGATCATATCGCAGCACGCTCCTACCAGGCGCATATCAAATGTTTACAATGTTGTCGTTGCATCCGGCCGGTTGGTATAAACATGGTGACACTTGGGTTCTCCCCGTGCTTGGTGGGTTTACTCAGGTTTTCTCCCACAGTCCAAAGAAATGCAGATTAAAGAAATTGGTGTTTTTAAATTGCCCGTAGTGTGTGAATGTTAACCAGAGGTTCTACTACGACCGTACAAATGGGAATTGGATGGATGGGTGGAAGGATGGATCCAGTGGTCCTACTACGGCTGTACAAATGGGAGATGGATGGATGGATCCAGTGGTCCTACTACAGCTGTACAAATGGAAGATGCATGGATGGATCCAGTGGTCCTACTACAGCCGTACAAATTGGGGATGGATGGATGGATCCAGAGGTCCTACTACGGCTGTACAAATGGGAGATGGATGGATGGATGGATGGATCCAGAGGTCCTACTACGGCTGTACAAATGGGAGATGGATGGATGGATCCAGTGGTCCTACTACAGCCGTACAAATTGGGGATGGATAGATGGATGGATGGATGGATGGATGGATCCAGAGGTCCTATTACAGCCGTACAAATGGGAGATGGATGGATGGATGGATCCAGAGGTGCTACTACAGCCGTACAAATGGTAGATGGATGGATGGATGGATGGATCCAAAGGTCCTATTACAGCCGTACAAATGGGCGATGGATGGATGTATGTACCCAGAGGTCCTACTACGGCCGTACAAATGGGAGATGGATAGATGGATCCAGAGGTCCTACTACGGCCGTAGAAATGGGAATTGGATGGATGGGTGGATGGATGGATCCAGTGGTCCTACTACAGCCATACAAATGGGAGATGGATGGATGGATGGATGGATGGATGGATCCAGAGGTCCTACTACAGCTGTACGAATGGGGGATGGATGGATGGATGGATGGATGGATCCAGAGGTCCTACTACGGCTGTACAAATGGGAGATGGACGGATGGAAGGATGGATGGAAGCTCATATCACAGAAAAGCCAGAGAACACAAACTTTTCTGCCCTGAAGAATTTCCTGTGTAGCAGAAAACTCGCTGACAGACTACTTCAGTCAGAAAGCTTCACTACAGAAACATTTTAATTAAGGTGATGATCCATATTGTTCTTTATGGACCTAATTTCACTCATGGGTGATATGACCTTCGGTTAATTCAAGTGGTAATTATTGGTGTAATATAATTAAAAATATATTGGAAGCATTAATTGCTTTGTAGCTGTTACTCATGGTGTATTAATGCTTAAATTATTTTTTCAGGTTAACTAAAACCTTAAGGGAAACTTACAGTAAAGCGCTTCCTAGCATGTCTATAACATACCTAAATGAAAAAAAATCCAAGTTCTGTAACAAAAAATTAATAATTTAGGAGTGCGGACTCGTGTCAAAACAAGCAAATGTGTGCATTAATATAACTGACATGCCATTAAATCCTTAATTGCTTTAACCCTGGAGGAATCTGTGTACAGAATAGGCGCAGAGTAAATGTCTAGTCTATAAAAAGTTTTCGATGCTTGAGTGCAGCTCTTAAACATTTTTAATTTTAGAAAGTCATTTAATTCACATGCTGTGTGCTATGATGAGTCACAGCGGAGTGATAAAAGCAGCCCTATGGATAAGCAGTAATGTTTTCAACGAAATTTAAAATCTGTCTCACATTATTAAAAAGAAATAACATCCATGAAATTGATGATTGGATTATACATTAATTAATTACCCACACTACGCTATATGGGCAAAAGTTTGTGGACACCTAAGTATCATACCCACAAGTGCTTTTGCTGTTATAATGCCCTCCTCTCTTCTGGAAAGGTTTTGCACTAGATTTTACAGTGTGTCTGTTAGGATTTGAGCATTAGTCAGGTTGTGTGCTGATGGGATTGAGGTCAGGGCTCTGAGTAGGCCACTTTTTTCCCCCACTCCAGCTTATGCCTTTATGAAGCTCACTTTGTGCACAGGGGCGCTGTCATGCAGAAACAGGTTTGTCCAGGTTTTAGGCTCCAGTGGAGAAAATGCCAGACCATACTGTATAAACATGGTGTCTAGCTGTGTATTTCCAACATTGTGGCAACAGTTTGCGAAAGATGCCTTTATAGAAAGCTTTGATCTCCCATCATCAATACAAGATCTCGGCCAAACAAACAAACAAAAAAATGCAACTCTGGACAGAAATAAATGTCGTGACATTGCATAAGATTGTTAGAACAACACACTGAATGTGCACCATAAGCAAAGATAAAAGCAATCCAATGTAATATTATACTGCGTGAGTGTTTTTTTGGCCAGGCGGTATACAGTCGTGGCCAAAAGTTTTGAGAATGACACAAATATAAATTTTGACTAAAAAGTCTGCTGCTTCACAGTTGTTAGATCTTTTTGTCAGATGTTACAATGGTATACTGAAGTATAATTACAAGCATTTCATAAGTGACAAAGGATTTTATTGCCAATTACATTAACTTTATGGAAAGTGTTAATAATTGCAGTGGTGACCCTTCTTTTTCAAGACTTCTCCAATTCGCCCTGGCATGCTGTCAATTACCTTCTGGGCCACATCCTGATGGACTGATGGCAGCCCATTCTTGCATAATCAATGCTTGGAGTTTGTCAGAATTTGTGGGGTTTTTTCATGTTGTTTGTCCACCCACGTCTTAAGGATAGACCACAAGTTGTGAATGGGATTAGGGTCTGGGGAGTTTACTGGCCAACTTTTGATATTTTGTTCCCCGAGGCACTTAGTTGTCAATTTTGCTTCATGGCACAGTGGAAAAGGAAAAGGGCATTGTTTGTCACCAAACTGTGCATAATGGTTGGGAGAAGTTGCTCTTGGGGGATGTTTTTGTACCATTCTTTATTCATGGCTGTGTTCTTAGGCAAAATTGTGAATGAGCCCGCTCCTTTGGCTGAGAAGCTACCGCACACATGAATGGTCAAAGGATGCTTTACTGTTGGTATGACACAAGACTGATATGACATCTTCATACAATCAAAAAAACATCAGGGACAGACTGATATTCTGCATAAGGTACAGGAACTAGACTGCTAAATACTGACAGTTTGAAGCATTTACTCTGATGAATCCCCTTTTTGATTGTTTGGAACATCCAGAAAAAAGCTGAGCATTACCATCAGTGCTGTGTCATGCCGCCACTAAAGCATCCTGAGACCATTCATGTGTGAGGTTGCAAAAAAACAAAAAAACAAAAAAAAAACTTATTTTTTGACTTGCTTGACTGGCTTGAGGTAAAGCTAATAAAGAAGGCTAGGAATCCAGAAACCAGAGCAATTATTATGGCACCTCAGCTGTGATGCTGCAGGGCGCGGATTAACTCACTGACTTACTTGTGCATGTGTTCGACTCCTGCCAAGAGCATGATGCCATAGGTGATGCCACTCTGTACCAGGAAATGGAGGGCATACCTGCCACAAAAAGAAAAAAAAGGTGCAATATATTACACACACACACACAGATGGGAAAATATATACACAGAACTACAAATAGCTGAAAAACACCTTAACGGCAATTAGTCTCCCTGTCGCTCTCTCTCTCTCTCACACACAATTTGTATGGCATGGTTCAACAATGGTGGTTTACGAACTGGCGTAGACTGCAAATGTGCTCTTTTCACTGCAAGACAGACATACCGTCAATAGTTCAGGGTTTACTCCAGTTCCTTCTCTCTCCTCTTCCAGCTATCCTTTCATTCCCCCCCCCCCCCAGTCTCTTTCTCTCCTTTTACTTTGGAATAAATAGAAAAACCAGGCCTTCCCAAAGTCCTTCAGTACTTTAACGTCATTTAGTGCTGTAAATATTTAACACGTCAAATCAATGTCATGTGTTTGGGTGTTTGGTATGTAATGTAGATGCACGCAGATCCTGGATTGTGTTACAGTTTCGCAGATGCTATGATCACAGCCGGTGGAAACTGAATTTATGGAAATCGCAATCTCTGTTGGTTAAAGTAGGACCCCACTCTACCTGCTAACTGTTTTATCATCAGCAGCTGCATGCAAAACTAGTCAAAAGAGCCTTCATTGCTGTTGTTGCATTGGGTTGCGATGTAGTAACGCTTTCCTGCTCAAGAATTAAAAGTTATTTAGCTCACTTTATTGTGAGGCACTTAACATAATCACGGTAAGTACGGATTTATTTAAAACACACACAATGAAAGATTTCGCTGCTGAGAGCAAACATTAGATTAACCATTATAAAGCAGAGCATTTGAAAATAAAAATCTCTTTCTTCTGTTCTGTTTATAACTTGAGGGAAAAAAAAAATCTTTCCAATAAGGCCATGGGTGTTGAAGTGGCGAGTTAGAGTCAGGACCTTCTTCTGTCATTTCTCCAGATGCTCAATATTTTAGAATGTGCATTGTTCTCGTTTTAGTCTTGTCCTGTGTTCACTAGGTAGATACAGCTAATACATTGCAATTATTGGTGACTGGTGTGCTTCCTGCACTTCTTTTTCCACCCATAATTAAGAAGGAACAACAGGTGTTGCAGAATGTTGTGGAGTGGAAAGTATGATATTTACAGTGCTGTGAATCTGTGTTATTATGATTTTTGTTTTTGTACATTTCTCACACTTAATCTCACCCTCATCATCTAGCTTTATCCTGTATCCTAGAGCCTATCCCAGGAGACTTAGGGCACGAGGTGGATTACACCCTGGACAGGGTGCCAATCTATCGAAGGGCACACAAGGAACACCAGGAACGCCAATTAGCCTGGTCTTCATGTTTTTGGACTGTAGGAATAAACCAGAGTACCGGGGGAAACCCACCAAACACATGGAGAACATAGAAACTCGATGCCTAAACCTGCCTGACCCCATGTGGAAAAAGTAACCGCCCCCTAAACATACTGTAATAACCGGTTGTGCCAGCCTTGGCGGCAACAACTGCAATCATGCATTTGTGATAACTGGCAATGAGCCCTTCATATCGCTGTGGAGGAATTCTGGCCCACTTACTTTGCACAATGTTTTTTTTCCCCAATTCAGGCACATTCAAGGGTTTTTCGAGCCTGAACTGCCTGTTTAAGGTCATGCCACAGTTTAGGTCCGGACTGCATATTGTAGTTATTGGGGTTATCTTTGTGTAACATAAAAATTTCTTTGATAAAAAAAAAATATATAAAAGGGGCAAATACTTTTTTTCACAACACTTTAACTCTATAACGCAGTGAGGCAAAAGTAAAAAAGGCCTTCCAAAATTAAAATACTTACAAATAGTATAGATATTTTTAAAATGTACAGTATGAAATTACATTGTGTTTGTTGTTGTCCACCACAGCTTATTCTCCTAAACTGCACAGAGCAATGCACTCGATAAGATTAAATATGACCCATCAAATGGTATATTTTCAGAATTTTGATAGAAATCATCAATTTTATGTTTTATTTCTTTTTGCCAGTGGCTTTTATATTAAACACCACAGAAAGATATACTCAAATACATACAGACATAAACATCTTGAAAACGGTATGCCAATTTAATGGGTGCTTATAAACATGTCACTGACAATTATAGACTGCTACACATCTGAGAGTTCACCCACTCCTTATTAGCTAATGATTAGTTCATGCTATCAAATCTAATGCATTAACAAGACAAATATCCGACGCTCCAACCTCGATACTGTCCTGCTCCATATTTATTGAACGCTACATGCGCTGCTCTTTAAATAACACTTGGCTTCTGCAGTAGAACTTTAAACCACAGCTCTTAGTTATTCAGTCATCAGTAAAAGTGATCTACACTTTAATCCAGAAGTGAAGAGCAGGGCAGGGATGACAGGAATTTGATTCTCTTTTCTATTACATTATTAGAGGACCTCAGTCTCTTGTGGCCTTGCACCTCCAGGATCTGGGTTCGATTCCCACTTCGGGTTTGCGCATGAAGTTTCCATGTTCTCCCCATGCTTGGTGGGTTTCCTTCAGGTGCTCCGGTTTCCTCCCACAGTCCAAAGACATGCATATTAGCTTTATTGGCATTCCCAAATTGTGAGTGTCCTGCAATGTGTGAGTGGCCATCCAGGGTGTATCCTGTATACAGGATAAAGCAGTATATACTTTGAGAGAGTAAGTGACTGAGATGGATTTGGAGTTTATACTAGAAAACACTGGATGAGATGCCAGTCAATCACAGAGTATTTTTTAACAGAGATGTGGTCACTCTTGCAAATGCCGAAACAAGCTTCCCCGCCACAAATCTAATGTCTCACATCTGTGTTGAATTCTATGTAGAACTCCTGCAGACCTCTACCTCATTACTATTTAAATCACTGTACTGGTGTTTTAATCCAAGTATCGAGAACTACAAAGCAACTCTACAGTCAATAAATGACTTATTATTCGGAACATTTTGAATAAGATATTGTACAAATGCAACTACTTTATCATATAACTAAAAAGTACAATTACTCCTTAGAGTTTGCGAATCTGTATCGGTTTCTCAGGGAAAAGAAACAGAGAAGAGAAATCCCCACGTCCCCACTGGCTCACCAGCCGAAGCAGAAGAGGGCGAAGTAGAAGCCGAGCAGAGTGGCCACCACGTGCCTCACGAACGGACTCGTCTTACTGGGGTGCAGGTAGAGACGGAAACAGAAGGCGGAGAGGAGCGCACACAGCTGACATGCCACGAAATTCACCTGAAACAGAGAAAGAACCCATATCACTCCACCAGTACAAGACAACATGGAGTGTTTCAGCATAACCTCCCCCCTTATTTTCCACAATGTGTGCAAGTGGGCTTTCATTTGACCTCTTTAAGTGAAAGCTGAAAAATTGCACGGTTTGAAAATCCAGTTAAAACAAACTTTATGAACTTGTCATCATCAACTGCATTAACTGGATTTCCCTATACTTATTGTATCTAAACTAATGCAACACTTAATTTATTTATTATACTAATCATTCAGAGGCCTTAATGGGAATAAAAGTATAAAAAGTATACTGTGGACCTGTGGATTTAATTACTGGTAGAACAACATTTAGCAACAACAACCTGATACTGGCCAGACTTACACAAGTGAGGAGAAATCTGAAACCATTCCTAACTACAGAAGTGATTTATCCCATCAATACTTCTCATATTTCCTGTGTAAAAAGTGTGTGTGTGTGTATATTATATCTATATTTATCATGGCGACATGGTGGTGTAGTGTTTAGCACAGTTGCCTTGTATCTTCAGGGTCCATGATCAATTCCCATCTCTGGTTCTGTCTGCATGGAGTTTGCATGTTCTCCCTGTGCTTGGTGGGCTTCCTCCGGGTACTCCAGATTCCTCACACAGTCCAGTGACATGCAGATGAGCATTCCCAAATTGCCAGAAGAGTGTAAATGTACAGTATGTGCGAATGGTACTACAATGGTCGTTTAATGGGAATAAATACAATGGGAATCAACACTGGACTTCACGGTCCCTAGTTAGACTACAGAGGCTCCACTTTAAATCCGGATCCTGACCTAACCAATGCATCTTCTGTGGCTCTTTGCCTTTTATTGAGCTTCAGCATTTTGAACTTTATATACAAAAGAAAAATGTTAAGACGTTTATTACAAAAACTTCGACAAACAGTTAGCATCAAATTAGTTTTGTTATACACCACACACACACATTTACACTTTTCAGGTGTTTGCAGAGGGTTCACAGTATTTATCTGATTTCCGATATCCTTCATCCACTATTTTGCTTAATCACCAGTCCATTATCAGCTTTTATTGCATTCCTGAGAAACAAAGTGTAAACGGGCCCTAAAAGAAAAAAAACAAGTTACGTAATCCTCAGGGCTGATCGTTCTGCCACAAACCAAGCACTAACTCAACAGCTACAGTATGTGTTTCTTGTGGTGTGTATTCTTAGTCTTAGAGGAAGCAGAGTTGCACTTCTCTTTCCAAAATGTGGAAAGAAAAGGCATTTCTGTGAGGAATGATTCAGCACATTGCAGTAGCACAATGTCCGATTGGAGGAGCAAGATTCCTTTAATACTCTGGTACCCAGAATGCCGTGTGCCCCAGATAAAGCAGAGTGCTTTCCTTTCCTTTCTTGTCCTGTTCTTAAATCCTGCAGCATACTGTAGCACTTGAGATGAGAGGACACCCTTAGCACAGATGATGCTTTCTGTCCATCCTTCTATTATTTGCCACTCCTTAATATAATGCATGATTCATAATTAAGTGCTAATTGTAAAGAATATCTAAAACATATAATTGCAAACAGGCAAACATAAAAAATCTTGAAGAAAAAACTTTAATGCTGCATTAATTAAATGATTGGACAATCAAAGTCAAACTACTGAAGTTCATTAAATGCAATTAAACAGCAATAAATGTGGGACACTGTATATATTTTTTTATGGATGGAGGAAAAATTAATTGTTTTGTTGTTGGTCTTTCGGCTGCTCCCGGCAAGGGGTCGCCACAGCGGAATACCCAGTCCGCACTACAACTTGGCACA
>JAOVVB010196076.1:0-10966 GCA_028570985.1 Heterobranchus longifilis
GTCATCATAGAACAGGCTTTTTTTTTTTCTTGAAAGGCCCAGAAATTGGTTTGTCTATAGGGAGCGCCTTTAACTGATATTGCCTTTAATGGTAGGGTTTTTTTTTTAACATTCCACTGCACAAACTTAAAGGTGTCTGAGGCTGTGAGAAATCACACTTTGCCCACATGATACATTTTAAAAGAATGCCAGGCAACACATTCGGTACGACCTGCATGCATATTTAGCTCAAACATCCTCTGTGTGTTGAGGATGATGGAGAGCCAAACTCTGTCACTCCATCACGGCACCAAGAAGAAGAAGAAGAAGAAGAAAATGCTGGGGAAAAAAAGGCAGAAAAAGAAGAAGAAATCTGTCAGATCCTTGAGGCAGAAGAACATACCTTTACATCTGGATTTCCTCACAGGAAGGAAGTGTTTGAAATCTAATACATAAACATTATTCCCCTGGCTCGCCAGTTTTCCCTTCACCTGCAGAAAAAAAACGGGCTCTTCTTCTGAGCCACTTTGGGGAACTTTTCCACAACACACTTCTCCTTCAGTAGGTTCAATAAGAGGGCTGACTGGGATTTGGCTCCTGCCATGTTTCATCAAACACACTTGTCTTCAGCCATCGCAGGCCCGTCTGTCAGTCAAACAGCTCCTCATAAATAGCACTATCCTCAGGTTTCCACTGCTGTCTACTGAAATGGGGATATTAATGAGCTCTGTACAAGTTAAAAGAATTTACTGTTGAATTCTCAGGACTAAAGACAACTGGGAAATATGGCTTACAGCCTGCTAATGCTAATACAGAACCACTAATACTACTGCTAATACTCAGGGAATGCTAATACAAAACTAATATTAAAAGGAAAACTGTATGGGGTTTATTTATGGTAACATTGTACTCATCAAAGTAAGTGCTGCGATCTCAGGGCACCAAACGAGTGGTTAGAGGATTATTCAAAGGGCACATATCATGAAAAACTCAAACACAAACTGTGAAATAAGACAACACAGTTGGTTTTTGTGGGCTGCCGAGATCAGAAAACATGGAATTCAGACTCCCCTTCCTATGCAGGCTCATTAGAATGTGAATGAGTATCTCCACCCATGGCTTGAGAACTACCTTTGCAAAGGTGCACCATATTTTTCTCGCTAGCCAATCAGAGCAGACTGGACTTTTTAAAGAGGGGGCTTAAAGAGACAGGTGTTAAAACAGAGCGTTTGAGACAGGGGGTGAATACAGTTATATTCAGACAGACAGTATGAGAAAAAATATGTTTTTTCAACATTAAAGCATGTTCTTGTAGAAACCCAAAATACAAGTATGAACCTGGAAATTAGCATAGTATGAAACTCCAAGATAGTAAAATGTATTTGGAAGAGAAAACAAAGGTGAATGGTAAGATTACAACCCAAACGGTCCATAAACATCCATCACAGTTTATGTGAGATTCTTGACAGACCACTACGACCTGCTGAGGCGAGGGTGACTGACGAGCGTTGCCGAGCTAGCATTGTTGCTACCTAGCTAACTTGCTAGCTGACCACACTGACTGAATACATTTAAGTTGGAATTGAAAAGTATATTGTCTTTCTATTATAGTAAGTTCATGCAGTACACATATTAATGCTAATGGTAAGAATTCTAGTTTCCATACTAGTTTTAATACTAAAACACTCAAATGCTTAAAATAATACAAAGATGAATACTAAGCTAATGCTAACCTCCTGTTCTGTGTGTGTGTGTGTGTGTGTGTGTGTGAACTGATGGCAGACATGTCACCAGGACCATTGACTCCAACCTAATTCCTTCCTGATGGCCTTTTCTTCAGGCGCAGATGGAGACTAGGGGCTCTTGACCTTTGACCTGCACCACTAAATCACATCAGTCGATGGCTGTGAGGGCCACAGGGCCCCGGGACTCCAGCAGGCAGATGGGCAGCAGCCCATACAAATACACATGCACACACACACACACACACACGTGCTCGCGCACACACGCACACACGCACACACACACACACACACACACTACTCTGACACAACCAGACAAGTATAGGGCCACGTTTTCACATATATGACACACAAAAAACCACACACACGTCAATACACCTTTCTTACAGTCTTGCTTTCATGCACTTGCAGGGACACACCGATCAATGTGTACACACACGCGCGCGCACGTGCACACACACACCACTAAATAATGTTCTTTTATATCTGTCTAAAGTATTCTCTGTCATCTGTGTCCTTTTTACTCAGCCACATCACACACTCTCTCCTACACTTTGTTTTAAACTCTTCTTCTCCTCTACTCTCTTCTCTTCTCTTTCCCTGTGATGTGGCTTCTCTGTTTCTGCTGGATAAAACACAGACCAGGAGAAAGAGAGAAGGAGAGAGAGACGAAGAGAAGTGTCGACAGCTAAGAGAAAGAAAGAGAGAGGTAGACAGTGAGAGAAACAGACAGAACAGGGAAAAAAAAGTCAAGACTTTTTTATGTGGTAAAATCTGTTTCTACCTTTTCTTTGCCTCAACACAGCCCACCCTGCTGTTCTTAGTTACAAAAATATGTCTCAGCTACGTCACACGAGGGCATGCCATTGACAGTAAGTTTCAGTTCTATGTTTTCTGCAGTAAATATGCGTAACTTACTGTTTGATAAACTGTACAAATTTAATTATTTCTCAAAAGTTTCACAACTGCCGTCATGCAGATTCCTGAGGAGCCTCACACAGTGACAAACATACCTTCGTACAACTTTGAACAACTGCTTTGCATGAGAAGCAGGCAAGCAGAGTTGAAATGTGGGCTGGGTTCCCTCACACCGACGTGCTGCTTGCCCACGCTGCGCTCCTACGGAGGTCCTCCTCACTTTGTTGTCCTCACAGCAGGCACCTGCATTCCTGGCATAGCTGTCTCCAAAGTTTCAAGAGCAGCTCACTATCTCTCTGTCTGCCGGTCTCTGTCTCTCTCTGCTCAGAGACCTCCATTGCCTTGTTGCCTAGAGACGAAAGCGAGCGAGAATGGGGACAACGTTGAGAGAGGAAGGGGGGGGGGGGGCCTGACCAGAAGAGGATGAAAGAGGAGAGAGATCAGAGGGGAGGACAGGCCGGCAGGGGAGTGATGAAGTTTGTTTGGGATACTTTGGATTTTTACGGCCATTGTGTGGTGCCAATATCCTCTCTTTACTCCCCGGCTCCCAGCTTAAGGAAAAAGGGTTTCTGCAGGTGCAAGTTTACATTTCTCCACACAAAGAAAGGAGCTGCATGGTGTCGATTACTTTCGGTTTCTGTTATGCCAAAGCGTACGCAGCAGGGTAATGTTGACAGGTATCATTCTGATCAGTAAGATGCTGTGTGTCTGTGTATCGAGCTAAGATGTCAGATCATAAACATCTGGGTGAGGAGCATGGTGGTTCATTATTGACCTTGGCAACACATTTCTTGTAAAAGATTCTAAAGTCAAGCTTAATTTTCTGTTTCTTTCAGGAGCTTTCAGCCATATCTCATGGCCTTCATGGCATCAGAGACCATCCGGTAGCAGACACCATCCGCTGTCTGTGACTAGCGTTGACTGGGAAGGTGTCAAAATCACTGAACAGGATTCAGTGGACCGCCGTGGGACGCTAAAGTAGGACCTTTCACATCCAACGTCTTTTTAGAAGACCCGTCACTTTGCATTCAGCAATTATGATATATTCAGAAATCTCCACAGCAGCCTGGTCTCACTAAATGGCGTATGAATAACATGACAATTTGTTAAGTCATTTTGTGTGTTACCACAACGCCTTTTCGTGTCTCATTTTTTACGCCATGTAGTCACACTGGGCTTTCAACTGTAAACTAATCCGTGTCAATATGTGCAATGTCCAAGTGAGGTGACGTAGTATAAAGCTCAAGAAAGACAGTTTAGGGCTGGAGGGAGGGGAGGTGGATTGGATGGGTCCAACGAACACACGACTTGTTTGGCTCATGTCTCATGAGGCGGGACTTATGACCTATACTGCAGCCAGCCACCAGGGGGCGATCGAGATGTTTTGGCTTCACTCCTGGGGAGCTGTCAGGCTGTCCATCTTTATATACAGCCTATGGCCAGATCTTTTGCTGTTAGCATTTTTTTTTTTTTTTTTACTCCGAGGCAGCAGACTAAGAGTCATGATGTAAAACATACGCTCTCTACTGGCACGCAGCAGTGGAAGGGAGTTGTTGTGAAAGCCTGTCATTTTGAAAACAAATCCATAACAAACTTCTAAAACTCATGTTCCATGGTTACAAAACACACACACACACACACACACACACACACACACACACGTCTGTTTACCACTTCGCTCCATCTGAACCCGTGTGTGTGTGTGTGTGTGTGTGTGTGTGTCTGTGAGAGAGAGAGAGACACAGATTTTCCTTTTGGAATCTCAACATTCCCGCTTCCTCCTTGCCTCTCTTTGTGCAGCCATCCTGGCTTATTTATCTTTCCCTCCTATCCCAAACACGGGAACGCTCCCCGTGGCTCTGATCTCGCCTGCCACCCTGATGTGTGCACACACACCGACCCCCGTGAACCCTCATGCTCTCTGGATCTCTCTGTTTTTCTCACTCTTCCTCATTAAACCTCAGCCCTCTTCTGCATCTTTGTTTTTCCTCTCCTTTTGTGCTCTGAGAATTGCTTTGGGGGCATTAAGGAGGTTTGGTTAAAACGTCCTGTGCCCTCCGTGACGTCATCAGCTGTTGTTCTCTGTCACAGCGCCTGAGGTTTGCCTTTGAAGCCAAAGGCTGCTCGCGAAGACGCATCTGATGGCTTTTGCCCTCTCTTTCATTCGCCCGCTTTCATCCCTCTGTGCAGCAACAGACATCAAGGGAGATTCCTAACAAGCATGTTATTTAGACAGTGATGTCATGACCGTGGGGATGTTGTGTTATGTCTGAGGCCGAGCAGCACCAGGAGGGAGAAAACACAGGATTTAGGGTGGTTAAACCTGGCTTTAACATCCAATATATAATGACAGTAGACGGTTATATCATAGAGTGCTTAGTTCAGCTTTTTTCACCCAATCTCTTCAGAAAAGAGTACTGGAGAAAACCATTTAACATGACAAAGCGATGACACTCTTTGGATAATATCCTTATTTTGGCTGATGAGATCATTGTTAAAGCCGCGGATGAAAGCAAAAACATCATGTGCGGCTCTGACTGGAGTACATTTAAGTAACTCTCAGAGGCACTGTGGTCTTTGCATGGCAGCCGCCCATGTCCAGATCACAGTCCGTGATAGAGGGCCGGCTGGATCAGCACTGGGCCCACCCGGAATAAGGCCTCTATTGTTGGCTGCAGGTGTGTGTTTGTGCATATCAGTGGTACTTGGCAGAGGGGAAGGGAGCAAAGCGAGGAGGGTAAGTGAACACCTTGAGTCAGCATGTGCAGGTGAGGGGTCAGGAGGGCAGCGATAGTTGGTTGGAGAAAACCTTCAGAGAACAACTGGGAGATGGAAGATAGAAGCATATTGCTGATGTGTAATGATTTAACAAGCATGGAGGTTATAGGAAGCCAGTAGTGGAGTGGTAAGTAAGAATCAGAGGAAAGTATCGTAGGTTGTGTAGATTTGGGCATTGTTTCTATCAGGTATTATAACAAAGTGATTGTCTGGGAGATCACAGTGACATTGTGAAAATTAAACACAACTTGATTATTAAGATGATCAGACACAAAGTAGTCTGGCTGGGTACGTAAGCAGTGTCAGCATAAAGAGACCCCGGTCGGAGGAAGTCCCTCCTTCATTCCGTGTGGTTCTCAAAGTTTGGGCGTAGCACCGCTCAAGACGATTGTGATTGGTTTAAAGAAATATAAACAGGCCATGGAGTTTTTTCCACTATACCGGAGTGAAAGCTATTCAATCCAGACCTCCTCCCCAGCGCAGACACAGCGCTGTGGAGATAGGTCTGGCTACGTGAGACTATACACAAAGCAACAGATAAGCAGGATATCACTTCTTTAAATCGAGGTAAAACTGAAAGTAAGCCACAATAATCTGTCAGCAAAACTGTGTGTGCACAACTATGGCATATGATAGGTCAAAGTTGAACCAGAAAGGCAGACTTCAGTCTGCTTTGACACACAAAATGTTCCTTTAAACCCTTTATGTGCATAAGTCTGTTATATAATATAATGATCTGCAAGAGTAGTACCTGGACACAGTGAATACGAAGAGACAGAGGAGACATATTTAGAAAGATACTTGCTGTTAGATCTTAGATTCAGATTGTATCTGTGCAAAAAAAGTAAAGAGAGTAAGATTACAACTGTTTCAGTCCATGGAGACTTTCCTTAGACCAGGAAGAAGGAAATGTAGCACAGAGCGTCTGTGATTGTTATATGGCCAGCTCTAGAAAGTGATTGCGATGTGTTCCATTCTAGAATTTCGTTCCTTTTTGTAGGGCTGCATAGTGAATGTCTAAGTTCAGTTCAGACCAAAGATTCACGACGAGACAAAACCGTTTTAGAACGTCGCAGTGAAAGTTTGCAGTTGTGTGAATTGACACGTCTCATCTCGACTCCAGCCGGCTGATGGAGTCACCTGAGATTGCGCAGCGGCTGGTTCATTTACCTATGGCCCGTTAGCGAGTAAAAGGCAGTGTCTTCATTCATATTTTAAGAAGCTACAAATTATCTCCAGTGACAAAAAAGCCGGAAAAGCAGGAAGTTACAACGAGAGTTGTTGCATTCAAGATGATACACCGTCTCCTCTCGTTGCATTGGTGAGAATTGGCAGGATTTAGAACGTTGCAGACCAGCACATTGCAAGTAGTTGCAAGTTTCAACTCATCTCCTTGCAAATCTTTGGTCTGGACTGAGCTTAAGATTCAAATCTGTTGGAGACCCTGCAGTCGACTGAGATTATTCAAGTCGAGCAGTCGTGGGTTTTTTTGTCAGTTAATGGGCAGCTACTTCTGGGGGCATTTCAGTCCGCAGCTGCAGAGTGAGCGCTCCTCACTTTTCACGCTTTCACGCTGAAAATCATTCCAGTACATCAAGTCATCCCTTCCACTCGATGAAGAGGTCTGCGACGGGTACAGGAGGGCTTGTTTGATATCTAGTGTCGACAAAAAAAGTTGTTGCACATTTACGGTCCGTTGTTAGCGTAGTTAGCATGCATTAGCTTGTAGGGCTGACTTGGCTTGTTCACTATATTACGTGACCATCGCACCCTGAACGTCCCACCAAACCCCCTTCGAAAATTTGTCAGTTCAATAAAGCGTTGCTTGATAGTCTATATGAAAAAAAGGAACAAATAGTCGAATATTTGTATTGAACAGCCAAATCCAATTCAATAAAATTCTGAGTCGGGTACAGCCCTACCTTTCTAGAATGTGATTGTGATGTGTTCCTTTCTAGAATGTGATTGCGATGTGTTCCTTTCTAGAATGTGATTGCGATGTGTTCCTTTCTAGAATGCGATTGCGATGTGTTCCTTTCTAGAATGTGATTGTGATGTACCCAGAAGCGTTGCAGGAAAAGATAAGAGGATATGTTTACAATCCTGCAGAGAAAAATTAGGGCCAAATATCTCTGTGTAAGCTACACCGAAATGTGCTGAAAAGTGTGCTGCTGAAACTTGGTATGGGCTGGCCTAAAGGAGGAGGTGTTGGTGGTTAGGAGAGGGGGACTAATTTGAGAAGATGAGAGGTGACAGTCATCCTATCTGGCCAAACAGGTCTGGCACTGCTGCAGACACACACAGCCGCACAAATACACACAAAGCGTAGGCACACACACACACACGTAATTAAAGTGTTGGGTGACAGAGTGTCGCTTCCTTTGGCATCACAAAGTTGGAGCCGCCATCGGACACTGTCTGGTTTTGCTTGTCTTTTCAATTCCATGTTTTCCAGGCGCAGTGTCTGGTTTGCTGGCTTGGCTGCCGGGCTGGTTGACTGACAGCCGGACTAAATGTTTGTCTGGCTACCTGACTGATCAGCCCACTGACGGACAAGCTCTTCTTTCTGCCTGTTTTTCTGCATCCACTGCTCTGCCATTCCTGTTTGCTTGTCTGAGCATCTGATCATTGATCTCCATCTCACCTCTATCAAGAATTCAGAAAGCTGGGAGCAGAATGTATGCTTCCTTAAAGGCTTAAGAATTTGTAGATTTTTTAATGGTGGAGGTTGTGCCAAGCCCCAACCTGAGCCAAGCCCCCGAGCCAGTGTATTCTCACATTTCAGCCACCAGGAATGGGCAAAGGTGAGACAAGAGGTAGATTCACTACAAAGAGTTGTGTGTGCGTCCGTGCATTTGTGTGTGTTCGGCTTGTAATCCAACCCTGCCAGATAGCTCCAGGGAGAAGGACATTCTCTGTTGTTGTTTCCCCTTTCCTGCATTCCTGCCTCCCCTTGACGTGTGGCACCAGAAAAGGTGAAGGAGGAGGAGGAGGAGGAGGAGGGAGGAAGAGATGTAACAGGTTGTTTCATGCCAAACTGATCGCCTCCGTGCTCCCTCCCAGAAACAAATCACATTCATTCCAGCAGGCACCTGCTCTCATCAAGACTGGAAAAAAACACACAGACGCGTGCACACACACTTGGTCTGCACCGTCTCCTTTGAGCCACCTTCCAACCACACTGCTCCGCTGTCAGGACTCAGAGCAAACAAGAGTCTGCCCCGCTCTGAAGTGAGAGCAACACTCTATTTTTGAGTACAGTGGATGATGATGAGGCCACACAGAAGCTTTGTGCCAAGCGCTCAGGGCTGGGGAAGCCAAGAATACACAAAATAAAAGCAGAGCGTGACAGCGGGAAAAGAAGGTATGCTCAGGTATTGTTTGGAGTAGAGCCTACTGTGTGTGCAGCGGATTCA
Source organism: Heterobranchus longifilis (assembly GCA_028570985.1). Classification (NCBI taxonomy): domain Eukaryota; kingdom Metazoa; phylum Chordata; class Actinopteri; order Siluriformes; family Clariidae; genus Heterobranchus; species Heterobranchus longifilis. The sequence continues at coordinate 8,834 of JAOVVB010196076.1, forward strand.
GAAGTTTGTTACAAAGAGCAAAGTAACTCTGCTCCTGAGGGAAGCTCGACATCAGCCTGCCTGCACTGAATTCTAATATCAGCCACTTAAAGTATGTAAATACACTACATGAAACTGCAAATAGTATTCAAACTGTGTGCTGTGTAAAACTGTGCAGATACTATGTAACCGATGTGAGCAGATATGTGAAATAATATTTGCATTCCTGTTCACAATATCTAAGCATTTATAAAAAGGGCCGTAGCAGGATTTTAAAAATACTGAGGTCATTCATCCAAATTGTAAAGGCTCAGAATAACGACAACTTAAAACCCAAGAGTCCAACTCTTATACCCCTTTTCCACCAACATGTTTCCGTTCCAATTTGCACGCCTGATTTTGAACCGTTCGGAGCATTTCGAACAAAAATAAATTGGTTCGGAACCCGAAAAGGTTCCCAGTTGGAACCAAAAAATAATCGGGTTCTTGACCTAATGTGTGAACCGAAGTGGGCGTGTCATATTCTACAGTTTGGAAAGAGAGGATGGAGTCTTGTACATAATAGTCTTCTATGTCAGTTCGTCCATGCTTGTTTTTTGGATAAATACAAAAGCCTGCAGGTAATCAGTGCGGTCCACCGGCTTGGTATACTGTTTACTTCCGTTGTGCATTGCGCAACACCCTCCGTTGATGACACATCCTTGGTGACAATGGTCCTGCTCAAAGCGGGTGGAAACGTGAGCTGGTTCACCAGATAGCACCAAGTTTCCAAGAATCCTCAACGGAACCGGTTCAAGACCCACAGTTAATTTGGTGGAAAAGGTTAACAGGCAGACAGGTCAAGATACGAATTCAAGTTTATTTTAGTCAAAAGTTAGGCAAGGGTCAAAACCAGACAGTCAGATCAGGCAAACTTACCCAATAAGAGGCGAGGCAGAATCTTCAAACTGAGGATCAGGCAGGCAGAATGAATGCTGAAAAGCTATAGGCGAATGCTGATTACACAATCTGGCAAAGACAGAGTATACTGCTGGACTAATCAGGGAAATGAGGAGCAGGTGAGTAATTGGGCGGAGATGGTCAGGTGATGGGAAAGGCAGGAAAGAGGTTACTGCAGTGACAGGGAGACTGCAGAATTAATGTTTAGGATCTGGCTGAAGTCCTGACAACACGTTCCCCTAAGAAATGTCTGACTAGACACCAAGAAAACTTCTAATATTTTTCACATTAGGCTATAGTTATTAATTAAACTGGCATGATATTTTTTGTACATTTCATCCCAGAATCCCAAAGGATTATGTTCTGCAGCACAGGATATCACAGATGTCCAGGAAGTAGCCTGCAGCATCCTTTATATCATTAATGTTTCCCAACCTTTTTGGCTGGTGTCTCTTAAAACAATGTTTACTCCTCGTCACGTCTCTATCAGTTGTGACCACTTCAATCAAAGAGGGCTTTTTTAATTGTTTCATTTGAATACTTAATTACAGTAAGTAATTCACAAGGAAAAAACAAATATTAGAGGAAAGTCTGAAAAAAGTTAACACAGTTTTGTATAACAGAATTATGTGTTTTTCTGCTTTCCGATCCTGTTAATCATATTGTGATCCCTTGTGGGGGGTCCAACAACCCCAGGGTGGAAACTTCATCAACCTTGTACAGCAATAGGTCAATAGGTTGTTAAGTTGACGGCCTAAATACTGTTTTATGTAATTTGTCTGTAAATGTAGAACGTAAACTCCTTGCAAGTTACAACTTGCAAAATATGCTAATTCCCAGAAACAATACTAAGGACATGACATCAGTGTCATCCATGGTGGTAAATATTCATGCACAGGGAGCAATAATCTGAAATATAACTTAATTATATAACACAATAAACTTCTTTTGCAGTTTTGCATTATTCTCTTCAATCAAGAATTAAAGTGTGATGCTGTGCTGAAAGCTCGATGTTTGTGGGGGTGAGCATTGGTGGGGAGCCATCGCTTTGTGTTGCTTGTTCCGAGTCAGACGAGGCCTTAGCATGTGTCAAACACACACACACACACACACGCATACACACACACACACACACACACACACGATCATCATAGCGCTTGCCCAGCCTTCCATTGAGGGTTTAGGCAAGCTTTGTTAACATGATGTCAAACTTCA
>JAOVVB010196097.1:0-10966 GCA_028570985.1 Heterobranchus longifilis
ACAAACACACACATTCATATACACGTATACATGTAGATACTGTACACCTATTCATACATACACATACCTATATTACTAACAACACAATAATAAATGCCACATTCAACCAATATAACCGCTGTATTAGTATTTTTTAAATACATTACTGTAATGAGTAATTGAATATTTCTGTTCATGAAAAATTCCTTTGCCCATTTAATTTTTCACATTTTACTCTGTATGAGGAACAGAGGCAGGAGACAGGACCCAGACGTTTAGTGTTTATCTCACACTTGTAACAGGGTTTCCCTGTCGTAGCTGAGGCACCCTGCCTGAAATAAAGAGCGCCTCTGCTAACGTCAGAAGAAATTATTACATTTTCGGGAACTATATTAAGCTTCAGGGGAAAACCAACCGAGACGCTAATCGACAAAGAAAATACCTCGTATTCAAGGAGTGATCATCTGACTGTTTAGACCGTCATCTAATTACAACGAGATGAGATGTTCCAGGATCTGTTTGATTCAGCTCAGCAGGTGTAATTGACTGATCGATCACATCGTACTTTCGCTTTGCAGTAATTAAGCAGAGCAGCATGATGCAATGTCGAGTGGAAAAAGAAAAGCCTTCTCTATATTTACAAGTTGGGAAACTGGAGTCTGTGGGAAAAGGCTCAGTCAGTCACCGGCAGGTGGGGACGTCAGAGGAAAAGGTTGCAGCTGGACTGATATTCACCAACTGGACTAGTTATTAGTTTAAAGTGAGATACTGGACAGCTGGACTTGCATCAATGACTGTGATTTAGGATTTTATTAGGATCAGCTGATGCAGAAGACCAGCTACTCTTCCAACAGTGTTGATTTAAAAAAGAGCTTATTATGGTTGCTCATTGGCCATTTACATTTTTGAATGTCTCCAAATAGTGAAACTGAATATTTTCTCACATTATATTACAGTGGCCGACCTCATAACTATGGTATCTGTTTAGAAAGAATAATAATAATAATAGTTTTATTTGTATAGCATTTCTCAAGCTGGGAGCACAAAGTTCTTTCCATAGACAGCATAAAAACAATCACAAATGTATTCAGTTCAATTCAATGTTATTTGTATTGTCATAGCATAACAAAAGGTTATCCCAGGACACTTTTCATATAGAGCAGGTCAAGAACACGCTCAAGTCCCAACATCACCCAAGAGCAAGTGTTACAACACGACAGTGGCGAGAAAAAAACTGCATATAGAAAGAAAAACTCTAGAACAGCAAAATACAAGCATACAGTTAAAAGGCAGTATCAAAGAAATTTACAAATAAATCATCCAAAAGGTAGAACAAGTGACATTTTTAAAATAAACTTAAAATCAGGTGGGTGCACATGAAAAGAAACTCCCAGCAGTCTTTATAAGTAATAATCATCTGCAAACAACAAATTACAATCAAGCATGTTGACCCAGTTTGTGTTAAAACATACGTGGTGTTTGGTTTCATTATTGCTTTTCCTTCACAGCCACCAGAGCTAAGATGAGCATGATGAACTCCATGTCACGTATGCGGGGACAGGAGAAGGGGCCGGGCTACACGCAGACCGAGGCCATCCTGGGAGAGTCCATGCAGAGGTTTGGCAGGGAGCTCGGAGAGGAGTCTAACTTCGGTGAGCTGAAGCACATTAAAGCTTCTCGGAGAGAAGAACACTTTCTTTTTTTATCTGCTTCACAAGAACAAAGTGGCATCATTTTATTCCCTCAAGGACGCAATAACAATGTTATGAAAAATGCATGAGCCTATTTTTGAGACAAGTTGCCTGAAGTTGTTGTTTAGTTTACAAGAGAAAGCAGTAAAATGTTTAAAGAGAAATACATGTCTTCAAAATCTGCTGTGGATTCTAATGAGATGTTACTGCAGATTAACTCTTCTTCTACGCTGAGCTGTGTGCTATTCATGCGTTTCCTTTTAGTGTCTAAATGTGATTTTTTTTTTTTCCCCAGGCCTTGCTCTGATTGATGCTGGGGAAGCCATGCGTGAGCTTGGAGAGGTTAAAGACGCTTTGGACATGGAGGTTAAGCAGAACTTCATCGATCCACTGCAGAACCTCCATGAAAAAGATCTGAAGGAGATTCAGGTCCGTACGAGTGCCGAGCTTTGATGCACTACTAGAAAAATAAAAAAAACAACTAATAATCTGTCATCTTTCAGACAAAGATTCAACTTTACTATAAAACTTTCCTTCTTTTGCAGCATCACCTGAAGAAAATGGAGGGTCGTCGTCTGGACTTTGATTATAAGAAGAAACGTCAGGGCAAAGTGACAGAAGACGAGATCAAACAGGCACTAGAGAAATTCGACGACTCCAAGGAGATTGCTGAGCAGAGCATGTTCAACCTGCTGGAGAGTGATGTAAGGATTATTTTTTATCACTTTTCCCTTTCCTCGCTTAATTGCATTCACTATTGACACAGTCTGCTTTTTTCTGGTTTGTTTTTGGTGTTTTATTGAGTCTGTCAACACATTAAATTTACTGTTTTACACTTTCTACAGCTGATGTGGCCAACTACCACAACTATTCCCATTCCCTTTTGTCCTCCTCAAATTAAATTAATCAAGGAGGTCATCATCACTCTATTCATACTAGACGCCTGCATTTATTCTGCAATGGACAAAAAATATAAAAATACTTTTTTCTAAAAAACAATTGATCAAATTACCTGATGGACTGAAAAATGACTCCATTGAATGCTCATGTTTCTGTGTCTACTGAATGTGGCAGTAAGCAGCCACAATTTACGCGTGCTTGAAGAATCAAATTTACAGTTATAGTTATATGATTTCTTAAGGTAAGTTAAGATAAGATAGGTCTGAGATAGGATAGGACTAGGGATGGGACAATAATCGGTTTTATCGTGGATCTTGATTAAAAAAACTCGCAATAAGTTGATTGTGGTGAATTTCCATTATCAGGATAATCGTGAATATTGTGAATATCCTCACAAATTGACTGCAGTGTACTCCAGTGTCTGGTGCAATAAAATATGTTTCTTAAAAAAATGTTGTAATGTTTTAAGGAAAAAAACACAATTTTATGAGAAAGTTGTAGTTCGCAGAAAAAAAAGTCCTAATGTTTTGGGGAAATTATTTTTAGTTTTAAGCATATTTCGTTTATTATTGGTATAATATCGTGAATTGCAATTATTTTGGCCACGATAATCATGACATTAAATTCTCATATCGTCTCATGCCTAGATAGGACGCAGCCATGAGTTTAGGATATCCTGTCTTTGAACTCTAAGTTAAGGTAGGACAAGCAGTTATTTTTCTGAAATGAGGCCCCTGAGTTTGAGTGAATTTGAGTCCAGGTTGCAATAACAATCATCAGTATGGGTGATGTGTACCAGCTGTCATGGTGTCGATGTGTTACAATAGACCCTGCTCACCTTTAACAGATTGAACAGGTGAGCCAGCTCGCTGCACTGGTACATGCTCAGGTGGAGTACCACAGCCGCGCTGCTGAAATCCTCACACAGCTCTCCAGTAAGATCGACGAACGGTTAGTGCTCACATTTCCTGTTTCGCTGGGATCTTTTTGTTTTACAATACATTATTGGATGTACTTACAATAATGTGTAGCATTTCAGTCATTAACTGTTATTTACCAATACAGCATACCACAGAAACACACCGTGCTCATTGTTAATCTCTATCATGTGTGCATTGAGGGATTCTGTGTTTTTGCAGGATAAGAGACACTTCTACCAAACCGAGGAAAGAGTACGCTCCTAAACCACGTACGTCTCTGGACTTCTCCTCCATCAGTGAGAACCACAATGGAGGCATCCACAGTGCTCGCTCTCCAGGTGAGACCCAGAGTTTATTTGCTCATTGCTCTGAAACTTGTCCAGAAACTAGTCCTGGTACTGTAAATACAATGTAGTATCTCACTGGGGAATCTCATGAGTCTCTGTTTCAACTAATGAATATTTGTAACATTTGTAGATGGAAATGTCCCTGTAAAGGATAGTTTCTGGGCTAGTTTCTATCAATTCATGATCTTCTTTCCTTTAACAACCCTTTCTGTGTTGTAATATATGTGATTTGTATGATATATTCTCAAATAAAAGCCAACACTGATGCTGCTTTCTAACAAATAAAGGCCAAATAAAAAATCTAATTTTAAAAATGCATTGCAGGGTAAAGTTAGGTAATCTCCATATACACAGCATATTCAATCAGTACTCATAACTTCTACTGATTAATTTTGGTCAAATTGACTTTAATTTCTCAGTATCAAGCTACTGAAATGCAACATTTCCTGCAGATGTTTCACAATAAAAGCTTCCCAGGAAAGAGAAAGGATGAAGTGTTTTTAATGAGAAACATGGAGTTTGTTTTGTTGCATGAACAGCAAACAGTTACAATGACAAATCAATGCTACACAAAGGGGGAGGTTTCTTACTACAATATGATAATGAGAAAAAAATACTCCTTTTATTAAAAAAGTCTCATTGAGATCTTGTGCACAATAACAAATATTAATCCCACTTTAGACCAAATAATTGTGACGATGTAATCGTGAACTGTAAGACACGTCAACAGCCAATCAGCTCGTGAGCTGGTCAAGTCAGTTACAAACTGTCAGTCGGTCGAAATGGCAAAGTTTTGGACGGTAGTTAGTAGAGATGTAATGATATTATAGTGACCAAAATTGTCACGGTTATCAGTATTATCACGGTATTGTTAAAATGTGCTGAAAATGTTCAAAACGTCAAAATGATTTTACCAAGTTTTATATAAAAAAAACAAATAAAATGATCAGCACTATGCACTTTTTGTTTGCACAAACATGAGGCATGTTTTGTTTGCATAAACATTAAAATAATAACATGTAAAAAGTTAATCTATGAAAATCATATTAAATGTGCATTAACATTGGCATTTGAGTATATACCCCATGCACAATTTACATAAATACAAATTAGTCTTAAAAAGACAGTGATGTTAATTATCAAAAGCACAGTAATCAAACACGGTTTTAATAACAACTAAAAATTGAACGGTATTACTAACCGTCAGGGAAATTTACTGCAGCTATCATTAAAACCAGTAACTGTTTCATCCCCAGTAGTTCGTGTTTTCTCGACTGATTAGATCCGACACCAACTCTTCTAAATGACGGAGCTGCTCTGGGAATAGACGGGAGAAATTGACAAAAGAGGGGACAACTCAATAAATTTGCATAAACCCCACACATAAAGCACAATTCAAATTCCAAATTCTCATCTCCCCCCCTCCTTTTTTAAAATTTTTATTTTTTATTTTTTTTTATAAATGTTTTCACCGTTTCATCACTACTATAAATGCAACTGTATCAAGTATCTCACCACCACTATCCTCATTCATATTTTAAGACACCAGAAATTATATCCAGCTAAAAAAGAAAAAAAGCCTGTAGGGAGTCGTTGCTATGGAGACGTCTCGTCTAGTCGCATTGGTGTAAACTGGCAAGTTTCAGAACGTTGCAGGCCGGCACGTTGCAAGCAGCTGCAAGTTTCAACTCGTCTCATCTTGAATCTTTGGTCTGAACTGGGCTTTATAAGACAAACACCCTTAAATACACAACACACAATTTACATACATGATAGACATTAGTTCCACATTACAGAAGACAATTGCAGAAGACAATTTGTTTCTTGTAAAAAGAAAAAAAAGAAAGAACATTTTTTTTTGTAAAAGTAAAATAAAAGCAGTGCTTTCATTAATTAAATAAAAAGGCAGATATTTGAGAATTTATGGTGTTTGCTAATGTTTTCTTTCTTTTTCCCAGCTCTTTCAGTTCCCAACATTTCAGTTATTACCTGTACTGGTAACAGAATATCCATCAATCCAGAATGAATTAATACAACTCTGCGCTCTTCTCTTTCCCCTTTATGATTTTTGTTTATTCTTCCAGGGGCGAGGTCTCCAGGTGAGCCAGGTCAAACTTATCTGTCGATACATTTCTCCATCTGTGTACTCACCAATAATTTTTTCATCCTTTCATTTACATTCGAAACTCAAAACTGTTTTCTTTCCCCCGCTCCCCCTCGTGTTGTTTCCTCTTCCCTCTTTGCAGCAAGGTCTCCAGGTGAGACAAAAGTGAATCCCTGGAGAGATACAACAATATCTCTTCCATCACTTTGTCATTTCTGTCCATCTCTCTTTTTGTGTTTCTCTCTTTGTCATTGAAAATCGTTGCACTTAAATGGTACAAATTAACAGCAGAAAAACAAGTGCCGTCCGCTCGCTGTACAAAGAATCCCGAACATACAGTAACAATGAAAAGCTTTCAGCGGACGAGCATTTGCTGTTTCTGTTTTGTTCTCTTGTCAATCTTCTGATCCGACTTATCCTCTTGTTTCTTTGTCTGTCTGCCTCTCTGCCGATTCATAGTCCAACTTCTTGTTTTGTTTATTGACCTTTTCGTTGCTCCGCCTGCTGTACTTACCCATCCATCTAAAAAAAATGCTATTAAGCTTCAACACTTCTGCTCTTTTTTCACCTTTGTTTTCTCCTTTCCCCTTTTGCAGCAAGATCTCCAGGTGAGCAAGAGTGACTTGGGAAGAGATGCAAAATCTCTCTATCACTCTTATTTTTATCCTTCTTTAAAGTGACTTTTGTGAAAGTGTATTTTTGTCTGCATTTTTGTTCACAGTGCAGCTCGTCTGCAGAGCTGTTTCTGTCTAACGCCTGGTTTCTCTTTGGTCCCTTTGTGTTAATGAAATTTGCCCATCTTTCTTTTATGGTTAAAGGAATAGTTTGACATTTTGGGAAATGCGCTTGTTAGCTTATTCGCTCTGAGTTAGATTGATACGACTCTCATGTCTGGACACTAAATTTGAAGCAGCAGTCACTCAGTACACAGCTGCTTCCCTCCATCTCCCACACAGTATAGGAGACATTTTCCTACTTTTTCCAGTCTTTATGCGATACTAGCTGGCTGTAGCCTTAAAGACAGATATGATGTGTAGGGGACAATATGAAAATGTCATGTCACGATTATCCTGGCCAAAATATATATATATATATATATATATATATATCCAGATAATCACAGATATATGCTTAAAACTCTTAAAATAGCACTAAAACACACTGGAATCACTTTACCTTACATTTTACTTTGTTGGGACTTTTTTTCTCAAAACATTCTGACTTTTTTCTCATAAAATTGTGATTTTTTTTTCTCTAAACATTGCAACTTTTTTCTCATAGAATTGTGACTTTTTTCTTGAAACATTATGACTTTTTTCCTCTAAACATTACTCTTTCTGTAAACATTACAGCCTTTTTCTCATAAAATTGTGACTTTTCTCAAAACATTACTGCCTTATTCTTGAAATGTTGCATTTTTTTTCTCAAAACATTATAACCTTTTTCTCATAAAATTGTGACCTTTTTTCTTGAAACATGACTTTTTTGTTTGAAACATTACGACTTTTTTTTTTCTCAAAACATTACAAATTTTTCCTCTTTAAGAAACACTGTAGTAAACTGCAGTCAATTCATGAGGATATTCATGATTATCCAGATAATGGAAATTCACCACGATCATCTTATTGTGAGTGTTTTTTTATCGCGATCCATAATAAAATCCATTATTATATCCCGTCCCTACTCACAATAGGAGGGACAGGAGGTTATATGAGTCTGAAACATATCTGCAAAAAAATATACATTTGGCCTCAGTCTATGTGATGGTATTCCTACAATATGTTGCTGCAATATGTTGCCCACCATCCCTCGGCTTCTCTCCTCTCTAACAAGGCAGTGATGGATGACCACAGATTTTGCTGCCTAATGTGCAGAGTGGAAGGACATATGGCTCAGCCTGGTCTGTCCGTGTCCTTGCACAGCGCTGCACGCAGCAGAACACCGCAACGGCCTCAAAATAGATGCGAGCCATCGGGCTGTAAGATCACAGTAGCAGAAATTAACCTGGCCGTTTCCCTCGCTTTAACTTTTGATTAACATTAATTAGATTCGGTCTGCCTTGTGCATGTTTTGGCTCAGCTTCATATCCTCTTTGGCCACATTAGGCAGCCGCTGATTGCAGCTCTCACAACGCTTCAGCTGTATGAGAAAAAACACGTCCAGTTCTCAGCGTTCACACTGGAAACCAGTCAGAAAACACAGAGTGTTTGTGTGTGATTTAGGTGATAGATGATAGGCGTTTTTATGAAGTGTTTCTTTGGTGTGCCTTTTAGCTACGGCTCAGCTGTTGGCAGACCGGAGGAGGGGGACCGGGGAGTTGGGATGGACTCGTTTGGGGATTGGTTCTGGCTGGTAAATGTTTGGTGTGTCTACATTTCTCAGTGTACATTCACCACAACACTGTGAGAAATCTTCACAGATGGTTGTAAAATATATTCAGAATTGGGATATTTAATGGAGAAAAAGGCAAAAAATTAATAAATGAATCCATCGATGAACAGGTAAATGTTAAAAAGATCATACATGCCAATATCCGGTCTGAAATGATATCAGGTGTCACCTTTAGGCTGTATATACACCCATCCCTCCACATGTTCTCATTTATGTATAAGACCAGTCTGGTCGAAACGTTGTAGCATTGAAAACAGTGTGCAGATATCTCATCTTTTTCTCTGCACTGATTATCCTGCACCTTTTGTGCAGGATAATCAATTTCCGTTCTGATGTGTGCGCACTCTCTTGGACTGCAAATGTTAAAAAGATGTTTGAGTAGCTAGAACATGTTTCGAAAGTAGATTAATGAGGAATAAATCAATGCCTATATAGAAAATAGAATAAATTGTAACAATGCAGCTTTAAAAAGGGACAGTAAAGGTACATTCCTGAATTTTGTTATAGTTATAAATAAATAAATACAAATTTGAACTTTTATTATGGCCAAAATCGCTAAAATGTGACTTTGTAAACATTACGACTTTTTCTCGAAACATTACAACTTTTTTCTCATGAAATTGTGACTTTTTCTGAAAACATTCCTAATTTTTTTATCACATTTTCATATCTCGATATGAATGTATATATGTAATATATGTGTATCACAGCATGTTTTCTGGTAATTTAATAAATAAATACTCCATATGAAATAGCCATATGGTAAAGCCTGTTTTTGTGTGAATTAAATACTTGACACATTAAAAGTTTAATTAAGAACTTTAGTGCAAAATGAACATAAGTTTCAAGTGAAATTATAGAGAACATTATTTTTCCAGCATTACACTCTCTGTGTACATGCATGCACACAAATACAAAGTAATCAGATTAATAGTTTGATTTAATTCAGTGTCGGAAATTTGAGTTAGTATGTTTGTTATTATCAATTTAGACAACATAACTGTGTACCACAATATCTCGATATATGATTTAATCATGATATGATTCCATTGAAAGATGATAAATTATCATATTGAATTATTGCCCTGCCCTAACTTTTGTATCAATTTGCATTTTAATTTAATTTATCATTTTCTTTCCAGTTTACTTTTCCATTTGCCAACTTGATTTTCTTGTACGTGGCCTTGTTGAACTCTCGTCTGCGATAATCTGAACTTTTCTAGCACAATATTTCCATTATTCCAACCATCTCGGTCTCCTCACGTGACGAGAAAATGAGTGGACATCCAGCAAGGTAGAAAACAGGCTGCAGAACAAAAAAGACAAAGTTGTTTGCATCGATCTCACAGTTCCTGGGAAAAGTTGAGTGATACATGTGAGCAGTGATGTGTGATTGTTAAAGTAAACTTGTGAAGAAAGCAACATGTGTCTCTGAACACAACGACTGCGTCCTCTGCATTTGCACATAATCACTCCAAGGCTTCCGCTGGTCTGCTACTGCCAGGCTATTTTAGGCTTTTCCACAACCCATGTGTGTAAAACACAGAGGCTGATATGAGGCCATATGCTGAGTAATGAGAGCTGTACCAAGAATGTGTCTAAAAGCTCTTGACAAAGTACACGTAAAGTAAAATATATACATTAAATTGTGAACATTTAACTCTGTCCTGACCCCCAACACACATAGAAACTTCTTTACATCAACCTTAGCTTCATAATTTTTTAAAAACCCTGATGTAACAAGTGAAGTAACATACAATAATGTTAAAAACAAAGACATGTGTAGACCTCCCCAGTATTACAGAACCCCTGTGGAGTTTTTGGAGTTTTTATGAGAGGGTTCCTGTTTTAGTGGCAGTAATGCATTCAGAAATGTTACAATGCACCAGCAAAGGCAGAGAAAAAGAAGACTACTAGCGAGGAAGCATGTAAACAATGGAGGATTTAAAACACTTGCGTTCCAAATCACATACTTTTTCTTTTTACTTTAGTACATACTGCAGATGCCCTTACAAAGTATGTACTGTTGCATGCAGTGTGCATACAATTTGGACCACTTTGTCATAACATTGCACCTTGAATTTTGACCTTCTTGCTCATATATTTGTTGTGGCTTCTCTCAATGAGCTGTCATATACCTGTGCCTCTCACAGCAGCTCAGTCGATGTGACGTATCTTCCGCTGCGCAGAGGATTGTGGGTCAGAATAGCCAGAAAAACATGCTGGCTTGCAGACTGCAAAATGTGACCAGATGCAGTAGGACATCCTGGTGTTTTTGGCATACTGCATTTAGGCACCATTGGGACATACAAAATCTGTTTCTGGCATATAAATAGTATGGAATGTGCTCTTAAAAAATGTACTTTGCAACAATACAGTGAGTAACACTAAATCTACATGGGCTGTTGCAGATCTTGTGAAAATAAAAGTAGAGAGACGTGAGGAAAACAGCTGTGCAGAAGCCGAAATAAAAAAAAAAAAAAACACAGGTGGTCTTCGGGTGTTTGCCAGAGTGGAGGGGAGCGTGGATGGGATGAAGTTTACCAGGATATGGGCCCCCCCTTCCCTGGGCTGGAGGCTGGAGAGGCTGATGTTTACCCCAGAGAGGGGCTCCTTCCCTGGGGTGGATCTGAG
>JAOVVB010196136.1:0-10965 GCA_028570985.1 Heterobranchus longifilis
GTAAACAGTACACGCGTGCACGGATGTTGATTATACCAGTAAGGGACGCGCACTAAGACCCAGCAGGGGAGACGATTCCGTAGCGCAAATGAAAAAAAAAAACGCCACCCAAACATTCCCAACACTATAATCATATTTTTTCATATAAAATAAAACATTTAGAAAAATGAAGTAAAATATGAAATAAATAGACATTAAACCTCACTTAACCTTGCTCCTAACTTTCGTGGGAGCCATAGTGCTATGTTTTCTTTACATCTTGCACAAATCCCCACAAACTAGTTTTGCTTGGCTGGGCACTGACGCAAAAAAAGTTTTGATTGGCTAGCAGTTGTACACATTCAACCATAAGTCACTCCAAGCTTTTTTGAAAAGTTGGCAGCTATGCCACACACATATTTTAGGAATAAAAATTATATGGTAAATTTGCCATCAGACTTTGTTATAAAATTAACAGAAATGATCAAGCCTTTTAGAGTAAAATATTTCTATTGTTCATCAGACTTTAACATGTATTTCAACTCTGTTTAATCTACTCTACTGAGCTCTCTAGAGGTCGTAACAAATATGCATCGGTGTAGATTCAGTAGCAAATTCAGCTTAGTTAAATGAGGGTATAACTGCTTAATGCTCTGAAGGTCATTTGAAGTAAACTCTAGAGAATACAGTGATACTTGACAACAAACAGTGTGCATTCTCTTCTACAGATCTGTGTGTGGACCTAAAACTCAAAACTTCCACAATAAAGCCTTATACCACTGGGTGTAGTTCTGCCACGACACACTGGAGCATGAATATCACTGTGCTTATAGCTAATTTTACCTAATGCAATTAAAATGCAGCAAAATAGTGTTAGCTGAGCATGACCTGTTAGCTGAGCTTAACTTCTGTTTGAACTTCAACTTTTCCTCAGAATGGAGGTTTTGAATGCGGCTTCATTTGCTCAACATATGTACCATAAATTTTTTTTTTTAATTCAAAGTATGTTATTAGTTTCCACTGTTATGCTGATGACACATAGTTTTATGGCTCAACAAAGCCAAGACACCACCTTAATAAAGTTGAGGAATGTGTAAAGAACATTAGACAATGGATGCTATTCAACTTCCTTAACGCTGACAAGACAGAAGTACTGGTACTAGAACCCATGCAGCTAGAAGTAAGCTTTCTGAAAACACAGAAACTCTAAATGGGCTTTCAACTTTATCATGTGCAGCGGTAAAAAACCTTGTTGTGATTATAGTCTTTAATTTGAAGCTACTATTACTAGGATAACCTTTAAGTTTTAACTCTTTTAAGTTTTCTACATTTTGTTATGTTTCACACTCATCTTAAAATGGATTTAAATCCTTTTATTACTCATCATTATAAACGCAACCCCCCACAATTACAAAATAAAAACAGGTGTTTGGAGTTTTCTTAATTTATTAAAAATAGAGACTAAAATAACCAATTTACATAAGTATTCAGTCTCATCATTTAGGACTTGGTTAAAGCACCACTGGCAGCAATAACAGCCTCAAGTCTACTTGTGAATTATACAAATGAAGCTTGGCACACCGCTCTTTCATTCTTCTTGGAAAAATTGTTCAAGCTCAACCAGGCTGAATGGGCAGGGTTAGTTCACAGCCATTTCAGGTCTCTTCAGAGATGCTCTATTGCATTCAAGTACAGACTCTGGGAGAGTCCCCCAAAGACTTTCACTAAGTTATTCTGAAGCCACTCCTGTGTTTTCTTGCTGTTATGCTTGGGTCATGGTCTTGTTGAACTGTAAAACTTCATCCCAAGATAAGGTAAATCAAGTGAAGAAGGCTTTTATTGTCATTTAAAATATATATCAGTACACAGTGAAACTAAGCAAATTTCCTGCAGGACCAACAACATACAACATAAATTAACAAAACAAGCTAAAAACTACTTACAACATAAATTAATCAAAAACTACACAAAAAGACAATATAAATTGCACTTGTGCAAATGTGCAAACAGTAACATATTTTCAAATGTGTAACAGTGTAGTGCTGACTATTACGCAGAACTGAATTGAGGAAGTTCAAATAAATTTTCCATGAAATAGTAATAAAAGCAAAGAAAAGTTTATTGTGCAAAGACCATCAGAAATGCTGCTGTTTTCTTAAGGAGCTGGTGTTGAGGGACCAGGTGAGATTCTCCAATTTGGTATTTGGTGCTCCTGATGATCTCCACAGAGATGTTCAATGGAGAGTAGTCTCTCAGTGTCCAACTATCTCTTTTGTTTTATTAACCTTCAGAGACGGGTTGTTGTCTTTACACCAGTCCGTTCTGTCTGTCTGCATGGTGACTTGTCTTTCTTGCTGATTAGACCAACCATGGTCGTGTCATCAGCAAATTTGACAATATGGTCAATGTGAACAGCAGTGGACTAGACAGCACTGGAGGAAGCCCAGTGCTCGGTGTCATAGTGCTGGAGGTGCTGTTCTCCATCCAGACTGACTGAGGCCTTCCTGTCAGAAAGTCAGTTACAGAGGGAGGTGGTCAGGCTCAGTTTTCTGATCAGGTACTAAGAGATGATGTATCTCATGATAAACTGCTTGAAGCACTTCATGATGATAGGTGCGAATGGTGGTAATTGAGACAGGACACAGAAGGACAGGACTTCTACGGCACAGGGACAATAGTGGTGGCCTTGAAGCATGTGGAAACAGTGCTGCTCTGAGAGATGTTGATGTCGGTAAAAACAACTGCCAGCTGTTCAGCAAATTTTCTGAGCACACTGCCATGGATATTGTCTGGTCCAGCAGCTTAATTTGTGTTGACTTTGCGTAGAGCTTTCCTCACATCAGCCACGGTGAGACACAGCATCTGGTTGGAGGAGGGGTGGTCTTCCTTCCTTGAGAATGTAGAAGCTGTTCAGTGCATCTGCAAGGGAGCCATCACTGTCACAGGTGATGGCTTGTATGCCCTGCTACATGTACCATGTGTCACCCATCCTGAGACCTGGAGCACTCTGAGAAGGTTTTCACTCAGGATAGCTCTTTATTTTATCTGCATCAATTTCCCCTTCAGGTGCTTTTTGCCAAACACTTAGTCAGCTGTCATGTGACCTTTGGTGAGGAATGGATTCTGTCTGACTGCTGTACCATATAAAAACTGAGTACTGCAGTGATGGTTGTCCATCTTTATGTCTTTCCCATCTCCACAAGGGAATTTTGGATCTTATTTTTAGTGACCCTTAGGTTCTTGGTTACCTTTATGACCAAAATGCTTCATCACCTATTACTCAGTTCGGTTGGGCAGCCATCTCTGTTAAGATTTGATGGTTACAAATCTCTTTCATTTGAGAAAACGATGGCGGCGATCATACTCTTGGGTGCTCTCAATGCTCCTGACAGATGTACTTCCTCAGACATGTGTCTTGACAAAATCCTGTGATTTCCATTGAATGATTTGTGAGATGGCTTTCAGAGGCAGGTAGGCAGTGGATTTATGACGGTGAGGGAGTACAGTGGAACCTCCACTGACGAGAAGAGGGAGAGGGGTTAGGGTTAGAGAGCTAATTCAACACACACACACAGACACACACACACACACACACAGAGCCTGAGCACACTACAGAAAACACTTATCTGTCGGGATTTATTTTTACTTTTTTTAAAGGTAAATTGCAGGTTAATTTGTTTTATTTTTACTTTATATTTTGTATTAATTATTTTTATGTAATTTTTTTTGGGCTGTAGAACAAATAATTTGAGTTTACATTATTTCTTATGGGAAAATTTTTGAGTGTTTCCTAAATGAATTACAGTATGCTCATAATCCAAGGTTCCACTGTAGTAGGCACATAGTTAATTTATAAGCCATTTTTCTACATCACATTAAAACAATCAGTCCAAACGGCAGTTATCGATCCCTCTATGAGATTTATACTCCAGACAATGGGATATCTAAAACTGGACATAGAGTGGCTCTGAACAAATGTAACTTTTGGATGGCAGCAAGTGTATCACTATATCACTATTACACACTAAGAAAAATATACCTTCTTCAAGTGCCAGAATCAGTCTTTGGGCCTTGTGAAGGCTGTCAGAAGCAAGAAACCAGCATAGATATAAATCAGCTACACAGATCAATTAAACAACAGCCTGTTTTATCAGCAAGATGGTCATAAGAACCATCAACCTTGTGTCAGCTCCAAATATACAACATCATAGCATGCAACATGCTATGATGTTGCCTCCTTAACTTGCTATGTGGATCAGGCGATACACCACACCCAGCAGAAATACAGAAATACATCTCAATAAATTTGAATATCGTAGAAAAGTTTATTTATTTCAGTAATTCAATTACAAAAGTAAAACTCATATTATATGGATTATATAGCTTCATTACACACAGAATTATATATTTTAAGTGTTTGGATTTTTTTTAACAGCTAATGAAAACCCCAAATTCAGTATATGAATTTAGAAAATTTCAAAATTAATTAAGTCAAATAAAAAAATAATAATGTAGAAATATATACAGTACTCAATACATGGTCGGGGCTCCCTTTGCATGAATTATTGCAGCAATGCAGCACGGCATGGAGGCGGTAAGAGGCCTCTGACATTGTCTCTGTTTCAAGAGTAGCTTAACACAAGGGATCCGACAGTTGTAGCCCATGCCCTGGATATATCTGTGCATGGTAGCTTTTAAAGCACTGACTCCAGCTGCAGTCCACTCCTTGTGAATCTCCTCAAAATTCTTGAATGGGCTCCCATTTAACTTTCCATTAAAGTGTTTGGATACAGCATTATGTGAACAGATAGCTTCTTTAGCAATGATCTTTTGTGTCTTACCCTCCATGTGCAGGGTGTATCTGTGATCATCTTCTGAACAAGTGTTCATCAACTGTCAAGTCTACAGTCTTCCCAATGACTGTGTAGCCTACTAAAGCAGACTGAGAGATAATTTAAAGGCTCAGGAGTTAATTAGCTGATTAGACTGTAACACCATGAATCTCCAATATTAAATCATAATATTCTAATTTTCTGAGATTCTGAATTTTGGCTGTAAGCCATAATCATCCCAATTAAAAGAAATAAACATCTGAAATATATCAGTCTATGTGTAATGAATCTATATGATATATGAGTTTCACTTTTTAAATAAAAGAAATAATAATAAACTTTTCAATGATATCCTAATTTATTGAGATACACCTGTATATGGATACTGTCATATTGGACAACTGGCTGTTATTTGTCCCCCATTATGGGAGCCATCCACCCTTTTTGCACAAATCTCAGTGCTTAGATTTCTGTTAATTTGAAAATGGATCTTCTTTTTTTTTTACCAAGAAAGGCTATACAGTTATTTGAGGTAAGGCTAGATTCTTTGAGAATGAAAGACATTGTGTCACTCCATCAACTTGCTCACCAGTCAAATTCAGACAGATTGCTACCAGTTCCTGTTGATGAGGCTAGAATTGTTAACAGCATTTGCAACTGTAGTCCCCTTGGGCCTGATAGACTGACGGACATTTCAGAAGTGCAGTATGTTAGTCTGTGATGTATGACAGAGATGCATCTTTATCTTAGAGCTGCACAAGCTCAAATATACTGGAAGCATAAGAGGTGTTTTTTATATGAGAAGAGGGTTTGCCAGAACAGAAGTGTGGTGCCTGAAAGGGTAGTAGAAGGCATCAACCAGGCAGTCAATCTAGCCTTCAAATTCTTTTTTAAATTCTTCTGAGACAGGGCCATGTACTAGTTTTGTTTGACAACTTTGTGATGGTCAAATACAGCCATCACCAAGGGAGTAAAAAATCTCTGCCTTGCCGGTGGCAACTGCTCATAGAATTATTGTACTGAAAAAGTGAAAGTGAAAAAAGTTTGGCAGTTTGAAAGGTGGACCCCTTTAACCCTTTTTTTCCCGAATGTGCTCCCTAGCCTCTTTCACACAGCCTATTCAAGGCAGAAATATTGTGTCTTTATTCCAGGCTACGATTCTATGTTAATCGGCATTGTTGTTGACTTTAAGCTGGGAGCAGGGATGGTGACAGAGGCATCGGGGAATAGTGGTCTGGTGTTTTAAGACATGTGATGTGTGTGACACGCAATAGGGATGTTTAAAAATAGTAAATATTAAGTAGATTAGATGTACTTTAATGTGTCTATAGTAATATGTAAAAAAAATAATTGCTTTTTGCAAGAAAACCCTGCAGTCTGCATTATGATTGGTTACAACAATCAGGTCAATGACTGGATAGATTTTGACCGGCCATGAAATGCAACCCAATTATTGAAGACAAAAGTCTAACTTAAACGCAGCATATGTTTGGCGACATTAAGCATAATTTTATTCCAAAAATGGAAGTGAATTGGGATTAAACCCTGCCCCCTTCTGACCCCAGAAAGCTGGCATCTTTTTTTAAAAGTAATGCATCTTAACACCAGTGGGTTCAGTGTAAATTACAACAGGAATGCAATGGTGGCATGTTGAGTGGGAGTTCTTAGCTGATTTATACCATGATTTCTGTGTGAAAGTGACTACTTTTTACTGTGATTCCCCCTGGCAGATCTGGCCTGTCCTCTAGGTCAGGACTCATTGGCATTTAATAGGCCCCAATGTGTACTGTAATTCTATTTGCCTTTACTGCTGATTCTGCCAACATGGCACAGTTTCCAGAAGTTTTGTCTAACCCTTTCTCTGGAATACTGTAACTCTTAAGCCATTCTTCATTGCAGCATTTTAGCCATTACTTGTTTTGTTGTTTTTTAATAAACATATATAGGGCACAGGATTATAGAGTATAAAGCGGTATATCCTTTTTAGCACAAAATATGCAATATGGTGAATATTTATACAAACACATATGAACTTATACAAACACGACTGTAAATTTAAAAAAAGGTAAATAAGTATCAAAGATACACATGATCACTTGTTCCTATGGTTGTTTCTATGACCAAAAAATTAATAATATGCTTATTTTAAGAGTTGTACATTTTGCAATGTCATTCTCATATCCTAGTTACTGGTAAAAATTTAGGCATTATAAAAGTGAAAACAACTTTTGCTCTACCTGACATATGCGAAAACCTAAATACACAGTTTGATGTCTGAAGTGTCCCCATTAATCTATGACAGCAAGGCTTCCATATAAGCACTTTTTTATCGTCATTGACCTATGCTGTGTTGCTGGCACAGTTTTAAGGGTTTTAAAACAACTTCTTGTAAGCCCACACTGGGTGTCCAACAAAAATCAAACACATTTGTTATATCACCCATTATACCACCCATTTTTTGTTCACTAAGCTTTTGACCTTACAGCATTCCACAAAGGGGAGCCTGCTCACTATTACTTACTATGTGTCTTGATCTGTTCCTGCTTTTATGGTTTACTCATCTTTTTCCTCATCTAAGTTGCTGTTTTCTGAATTGCATCAACGTCTGCCTGCAAGAAGACTTCCCAAGGCTCTAAGTTGACCTTCAATGATTCTTACGTCACTGAACCCAGAGCTATTCATCCATCTGTTCCCACCTCTATTCTGGAACCCCAACCTTTTGTTTATCAAGCTTTTCTAACCCAATGATCTATGATTTTCGTCTTGCAACATTCAGAATAGGCTGAAATAGCTTATATATTTTAGCAACTCACAGGAAGTTTTTTGTTCCTTTGAGGAATTTGTACAAAAACTTTGCAAGGTGTTTGATTCAGTTGTGCCAGAGAAAGAGGCTTCAAGTGACTTATTCCACCTATAATAAAGTAATCAATCTGTTATTGACTATGCCACTGACAGCAATTTGAAAAGGCATGATTTGTATGGTGGTATTTATCAAGGGCTTTCAGATTTTCTAAAAAATGAATTAGCTGCATGGGATTTTCCCAAACAGTTAAATGAGTTAATCAACCTGGCTATGAGGATAACCAGCAATTCTGGGAGCACCACATGGAGCAGTCTTTCTGTACCAGGCCACACTATTTGTTCTGTGGACCGTAAATCAAGCTTCATCAATGCAGATTAGTCAAACTAATTTAACCCCTGATGATGTCAACAGTACATTTAAGCCAACTTCTGCCTTTATTTTGGAAACCCTAGTCTTATAGTAAGTATAGTAAGTACTATAGTAAGTAATATAGTCTTGCCCGGTAAAAGAACAGCCTCACTGGCAGCAGGGGTGGCACTGGCAAGCCAAACCCTGCCCTCCTCGGTCTCCCATCATCCCCTCACAATGGCACAACTTAAAAGACAAAGCTCATACTGTGTCTGTTGATTAAAGGGCTACTGCAGAATTCATTGACTTAGAAGTAGCTAGACAGATTGGTTTACATTCGAGATCCCTGCCTTAACTGTTTCAAGTTCTGTATGATCACCTGCCCCATCAATTTACTCACGTAACTGAACATGTCCACATCATTATGTCTAGTAATCACAATGAACACATCAGCTTTAGTATTATTGAGTCTCTTCTGCTACCTGTAATTTTTGGGTATATCCGGTTGTGTAAACTCAGCCCACATATTGAGTGGCCAAGTGGAAGGATTTCATGATGGAGAACTCCTTGTTTGTGTATATAATATCTGCTTTCTTATCAGTCCCCATTTTTATCATGGAAGATCAGCTCCTAGATATCACTATAGTTCCAGCAGAATATCTGGATGTCAGGAAGGTGTTTAACAAAGCACATGCTATATAATTACCTCCTTATTGACTTGTACAATCAACCTGGGTCCACAACCCTCACAGCAGACTCAACTCACTGTCAGACCCAGAAAAACAGGAAATGGACAAATGGATAAACAATTCTCTGGCAGATAGGATTATTTGTCCTTTCTCTTCTCTAGTTGGCGCAGTTTTTATTTTTCGACAAGAAGAAGTATCATTCTCTGCATCCCTCCATCAACTATCCAGGTCTAAACAACATTACAATAAAAACAGATACACTCTCCCTCTCATGTCCTCTGCATTCAAGGTTCTTCAAGGGGATTCTATATTCACCTGTTCCTGTTTGAAGGTTTAAATTCAAAACGCATGTCAATTGGTCAATCTAACAGATTGAAATAAATAGAAGGCTGCTTATACCACACCAACTGGAAACGAATTAATGTTTGCTTATGCCGTTCAGCCTGCCTAATACTGTATGTTTCAGCAAAACAATGTGTTTCAGGTTCTTTTTAACTCTGATCTGCCTTTACATGTTGAATGTTTGGAATTGAAACAGAAGCTTGCACTGCCAGCCAACTTTATCTGAGTGATTATATCTTTAAGTACTGTATATAACATGTTGTCCACACAATATCCAAATTATTATTTTACAGAATGTATTGTGTAATGCATGCTTGTACTCCATTAATGCAAGGGTTTAAATGTCTTTTTTTTTGCCTTCAACATTCTCCAAAAGTCCATTTAATTCACTTATAGTAGCTGCTGCTTTGCAAAGCTTATATTTTCATTTTTTTTTTGATCATGTAACAGAAAAAAGCGATGTGAACATTAGAGCTTTTGTTAAAAAATGTAGCCATTACATGCCATGTTTTGTTCAAAACATGATATGATGTTATGACAGGATTTGTGAAAAAAGTTGCCTTTTTATTGGTTTGATGGAGAATGGTAGTGTTGATGAATTTAGGATATACTGTATGTCCATGTTCAAAGAGAGAATGTTCAAAAAGTATTAAAATCCTCATAGTTATTTTTAACTGCTGAGTGAATTGCAAATTTAAAACCCTGATGCTTGCCTACAAAGCCAAAAATGGCCCAGCACCCACTTACCTCTCAGCTCTAATTACACCTTGCACTGCACCACGTTGCCTCCAATCCTCCAGCACTCCTCGGCTGGTCCCACCATCACCCAGGGATCGAGGAAGATGTACATCTAGACTTTTTTTTGTTCTGGCACCTAAGTGGTGGAATTAACTTCCTCTAGATGTCCATACAACTGAGTCTCTGGCAATCTTTAAATGACAACTTAAGACATATCTGTTTCTTCAGTACTTAGGCTTCCAAAAAGTGTTTGACTGATAATACTTAGTTAGTAACCTAGTAACCCAGTGTAAGGATCTACTGTATGCAATGATGGAAACTACAAAGCACTTTTGTAAGTCGCTCTGGATAAGAGTGTCTGCCAAATGCCTAAATGTAATGTAATGCAAATGAATAAATCATTGTCAGAAATCATACTTAATGTACTGTCATGCATAATTTGTCTTTGCTAAATTGTTAAATGAGTCATTTCCTTACAAATCATGGGTTAAAATGTTGGCAGCTAATTATTAGTTTGAATAAGTACTTGTAATTTAAACTTTTGTAATAATGAGTCATTGTGTATGCACTGCAAAATAATTTTGCTCACATATAGTATGAAAAGTGAATGCGTAAAATATATCTATTAGATCAGATAGTTATTTAATACTCACATACATGAGCACATAAAAAAACAAATGGTGTATTTATTCTAAGAAATGGGTCTTACATTAGAAGACCAAAAATCTTATATTTGTTAATTACCTTCTTCACTTGGCCTTTCTTTGTTTGACCATGGTGTCATCAGTAAGTGCCTGTTTTTATTTATTTATTTCTAAAATGCCTTAATAATAATTTTATTAATGAAATAAAGTCATTTAGTCACAATATTCCGCAGTATTTCGTAATATAACTTATTTTTTAAAAAAAAACTCTAAACTGCATTACGTTCATTTTTGTTCGTGTACGCGGACTGTCAGACAAACGAGTGTCTCTGTAGGCACGTACATTTTTGAAAAGCATGTGATTTGAGGCTGAGGTCTAATTGTTTTTTTTTTAAACATCCTTGCCACTAAGCACCCTCCCACTTTTGTTCTTAGCGAATCAATATTGTTTTTAAATATGTGGGCTCATGTGATTGGACCATTCTCAACGGGTCTCATTAACGGTCAGCAGATTGTTAGTTATTGTATTGAATAGTGATTGACGTGGAAGCCAGCTAAATATGAGAGAAAATTCTGTAATTTCTTTGCTA
>JAOVVB010196157.1:0-10964 GCA_028570985.1 Heterobranchus longifilis
CCTGCCCCTGAATACCTATATGATTTTGTAGGCGATCTATGAGAATATTATGATCTATGGTGTCGAATGCAGCACTACTGGGAAATGACTTGAAGAAAGTCATATGCATGATTCATCCAAAGAATATGACAGAGCTAAAGCAGTTTTGGCAGAAAAAATGGGCTAAAATTTCTCCTGAATGACATGCAGGTCTGATATATACTGTAGCTACAGGAAGTGCCAGGTTGAGGTTATTGCTTCCAAGTGTGGGTCAACCAGTTATTAATTCCAAGAATTCACTTACTTTTTCCATTGCCGTTTTAAATGTTAAATGAGTGTGTTTAATAAAGACATGATTAGAAACCAAAAGATCAGATTTTTTTGAGTTATTATTTTAGGCACAATATATTTGTCAATACCCCAGACTGAGATAAAGATCAGATTACATTTTATAACAAAGTAATGCAGAAAACCATAAAATTCCAAAATGTTTACATACTTTCTCTTGCCAATGTATGCACACCCTTAAATTAATACTTTGTTGAAGAGACTTTTGATGTTATTTGATGTTATTTTTATGTTACTCTGTAAGAGTCTATCATTATGGAACAGCTTGGCTAATTTTCTTAGTAAAAATGCTGTTCTCTTGTCTTTTTAGTAAAAAAAAAAATGTAGTGGCATATCCTGTGCACAGCCCTCTTCAGAACCTTAGTTTCTCAATCAATGCTCTGGGCTCTGGTTGGGCCATTCCAAAACTTTACACTTCCTCTGGTGATGCCATTCTTTTGTTGATTTGGATGCATGCTTTGGGTTGTTGTCATGCTGAAGGATGAAGTTTCTCTTAAGCTTAAATGTTTTGTGCCAGCATTGGGTGGTTTTTGGAACTGTTCATGATTCCCTTTGCCTTAACTAAAGCCCCAGGTCCAGCTAAAGAAAGGCAGCCTTTTCTTCATCCTACCCCATAGCTCAGACATACTGTATGAAGAATGCGGGAGATTGTTGTCACATGTACTACACAGCCAGTACTTGAAAGAAATCTCTGCAGCTCATTTACTGTTGCTGTAGTCCTCTTGGCAGCCTCAGTTTTCTTCTTGTCTTTTAATTTTGGAGGGATGTCCAGTTCTTGGCAATAACACTGTTGCACCATATTTTCCCGACTTTATGATGACTGTTTTCACTGTGTTCCCCGTGTTCCATTATATATCTAATGCTCTCTGTGGACAATGGCTTTTGTTGTTAGTTGCAACTACAAAAAATTCAGGAACAGCCTACTAAATCAGCCAAACTTAATTTGAGGTTAATCAGAGGCACTTTTAGTGATGGCAGGTGTGTACAGACTCCTATTTAACATGAGTTTGAATGTGATTGCTTAATTCTGAACACAACCACATCCCGAGTTATAAGCGCTTATTAGTTTTTATTATTATTATTATTATTATTATTATTATTCCCCCATAAAAAAAAAAAAGATTTTAGCTTGTTTGTTTAATTGAATTGTACAGGTTATAGGTTACATTAAAAGTGGAAAAAGCTCTACAATGATTTCTTTTTACATCACAAAAACCTGTCAATGGGGCTGTTTAAAGTTCCACTGAGTAAATACATCTGGATAAAACAAGAACTGTGCCTGTCTTCATTTTAGGCTGCAAAGCAACAAAGTGGGATAATTTTAAAGGGGGTGTGATTCTTTGCTATAGTCAATATATGTTCACTCAAATGTTGTGCCATAACAGATATGAAACGGTGTAAATGATTCAAGTAAAATTTGATGTTCTGTTGTATTCGCAGTGTTCTCAGGATGATATCTTTAATATAGAAACGTCATTAAAGTTTTAAAACCAACATTGTCCTGACATTGTGTTTTAGATGACTGATATCTCAAAGTAATTACAGTAACAGTCTGGAACAGTAACATTCAGTGTGAGGGTTCCTGCTGGATCATACAGAAAGCCCAAGTGTAACTAAGTTCAGTAAAGTGTTGTGCTAAAACAAGTTTGGGTCAAGACCATAATAGATATACTGTAGGCCAGTATCTGACAGACACCCTGTTCCACCTTTATTCATCGTATGGATTATAGTGTTATAATTATTAGAGCACTTATATTTGACCAGCTTGATATAGCAATTAGAAGGATATCTCTCTTTCTCGCTCTTTCTCACGCACTCACACTCAGACACATCCTCTTTCATGTTTCCTCCTCCTTTTCACTGCTGAAAATACAGTATATTGCTCAATCAAAGTAGAAGTTCCACAACACTAAACTACAACAGTCAACTTGCCTCATGTTAGTTTCTAAAACTAAAAAGTTTTAGCTGTTTATACACACATTCTTGGAAAACTGGGTCAGAGCAACCCAAAGACTGCAGCTCTTATGGTACTGTATGTTCCCAGGCTGCAGTGGCCAGGGCTAACTTAAAGGGTCCAAGGAAGGAAACGCAGTGAACTGGCGACAGGGTCATGGGCAGCCAAGGCTAACTGATCTACATGGGGAGTGAAGGCAGGCCCATGTAGTCCGATCCAATAAAAGACCTTGGGTATCTAAAATTGAGGAAAAGTTTAACGCTGGTTTCAGAATGCAAAGGTAATTCCTGTTTTGGTGGCGAAAGAGGGACCTAATATTAAGCAGATGATCATAATGTTATGGCTAATATTTGGGTTAAAAATAAATCCAATATTCTAAAATAAATTCAATAATAATTTGATTATTTCATTACCAAAGCCCCCTCACATTACATCCCCTGTAGTATCATGAAGTACATTGGACATTGTTTACACCAAAACCGATCTTACCATCTGATGGTCGAAGCAGCAATTAAGACTCATCAGACAAGGCAACATTTTCCAGTCTTTCATTTTTCAATTTTGGTGTGCGGTTGTACATTCTAGTCTCAGTTTCCGGTTCTTGAGGAGTGCAAACCAATGTGGTCATTTGACTCTGTAGCTCATCTGCTTCAAGGGTCAGAGATGCTTCGCATGCCACAGTTGTTACGTGATATTAAATTTAACAATGGTTCCACAAAACTTGTCGAAACAAATCACATATCCTGCTGACTTATTAAAGCCCTGGTTAAATAACGAATT
The DNA here is from genome assembly GCA_028570985.1 of Heterobranchus longifilis. Lineage (NCBI taxonomy): Eukaryota > Metazoa > Chordata > Actinopteri > Siluriformes > Clariidae > Heterobranchus > Heterobranchus longifilis. Next base: position 3,062 of record JAOVVB010196157.1, read on the forward strand.
TTGTCTTGCAACTCGTTTTGTCAGAAAGCTGTGTCATCTTCACAATAATTAATCTTTTGTATAAGTGTGCAAGAAGCTCTTTGTCCTTTTCACAACAGGACTCTCTTTGTCTTTCAGTCCTTTTACATTTAACGAGTTCAATAAGATCCCTGCTTTTAAAAAAAACATGGAAGTAAAAGGAAAAAACATAATAATAAATGTCAAAGATTTTTTCCTCAAAATAATTTCTGGATGCAGTAGAAGTGAATCAGTGTGTAGCAGGACCCACTCCCAGTCTGGATCAGGGCTCCTCAAAGCCCACACCTTGTATTAGGAATGCAATAATTCAGTGTAATCAAGTGTGTTTCCTACTTTGGGGGAAAAAAGCCCATGGATATACTCATTAATAAATTGTTGTTTTTTTGTAGTCTATTTAGAGATCGGGGCAGCGACCCTGTCCCAAGATTAGGGCTAAACGTAATAATTTCCATCTTTAATGTCGTTGTCATAATGGCGTACTGTATGGTGTTTAACATCGCAGAGATCAAAGCGTTCATCAAGAGGTGCTGTGAGTTTATCTAAGGGCTAACGGGATTTCACCTTCTGTCCCGAGGACACGGAGAAGTGGTGTAAATCACGCCCCCCGTGCACAAAGTAAAGGTCAGTGTCTCCATCTAGTGATCACACTTATTATTTTACTAATTGAATGCTGAGCAGGTTTTTAAATGTTTTAAAAACCTGCTCAGTTTTGCTACATTGAATATGTATTAAACAAAATAAATTAAAAAAATGCACGTAAGTGCACCGCAAATAATTTGAAAATAACTTGAAATTCAGTTAAAAAATAATCTACTACACTTTGCACCTGTAAACTTGCATGTTAAAAGTTGGAGATGATCAGGTTCACAAACAACACTATTGCCATCACTTTTGCATTAAATAAATAACTTTGTTTGCTTTTTTAATAAGCTCTTTGACTAATTTAATGTAAAGTGTATGTGAGATGAGGGAAAAGTCATATATAGCACATATAGCTCTCATTTGAGCCACATATCAAATTTAATTTTCATTGTTGTAATTAGGGAATAGAATTGTTTGGGTTTTTTTTTTTTTTTTTTTTTTACAAATGTCTAAATATGTTACTTAAATTTTAATTGGATTTGAATGCCCTTGATTTCTGGTTCATGTATTGGGTTATTTTCAAGAGGAAAGAGAGTGTTTTTTGTTTGTTTGTTTGTTTGTTTGTTTGTTTGATTTTTGCGGTTAACCCTGAAACTGAAACTCTGAATAGCTGTACAAGGCAGCTTATGACTTTTTAAATTTCATCCTTTTAAAAAATTTCAGTATCAGCAGCCATCTGTGTATCATCCGTGCAGTCGTGTTTCAATTCAATTCAATTCAATTCAGTTTTATTTGTATAGCGCTTTGAACAGTTGGCATTCTTGCAAAGCAGCTTCACACAATCAAAAGATTTATTTAAGTTTGTATGAAAAGTGAATGTGTATGAAAAAAATTAAGCCACAAAAAGGACAAAAAATACCACAGTTTTAACATTTATTTAAAAAAAAAAAAAACAGATAAATGAGAGCTGAAAAGTAAAATAAATTACACTTTTTTAGGTAAAAGATCGCTCTTCCATGTTAGTTTATATATATAATTAAAAACAACACGTGAAGAACCCAAAATCTTCTGAGTCACTCCATTTGTATTCGAATTTATTGATGTCTGAATATATATATATAGACTACATAATAACAGTCTTAAACAGGAACCATTTAAACCATTGGAAAATGTAATTATTTTATATCTTTTACATCTTTCATATTCTTTAGAACCATGGTGACCACTTTATCAAAATAAGTGAACTTCATGAGGCTTTAAGGGATCTATGCCTGCTGGTTAATAACACAATTAACCCTCCTGTGTGCAACCCAGTTTCTTTGTCTTTGGTACAAACAAGGGGACGGCCAAGGTATTGTAATTTTAACTGTGACTTTACCATTTTATTTCAAGGCCTTTGTATTTGGCCAATCGTGTTACAGGAATACCTAAAATTTGACTCTTGTTGCTTCTTGTATTTAACTCTTGTATTGTATCGGAACCGATAACTGTTGGACAGCTTTCCCAGTTGAGGGCAACTGGGATGTCATGGATTTCCATCGCAGACATCCTTGGTATCAGTTTGTCAACTCTTTCCCAGAGAAGAGATTTGTTTGGATTAGTTGAAAATTATGATGCCATCCCAAACAGTCAGCTGGATGAAATCATCAGAGATATTACTGCACAAACTGCAAATGCTGGTGAAAGACTGGTTCAAGGTAAGTTACATATTACTGCATAGGCTAAATAAATGCCTGCATGATTCCATTCAGATTGATGCTAAAAATTCGCATCAATCTGAAAGGTATCATAATTTTAAACGTATAAGGGTCCATTTCAGTTTTCAATCTTTCAGTTAGCCTAATGGCAACATAAAAAGAAAGAAAATGTGTAGCCATTTATTAAATACATATAAATTACATTGCAGAAATGTTTTTTAATTATTTCATTTTCATTGTTTCTTTTCAAGGTAGTATTAGAGGAAGGGGATTCAGAGTTCAAAGACAAAGAGTCAGAGAGAGGATGCGTATTATTGATCCAGCAGGAACCCTGATACGACCCAGACGTGTCATCAGAAGAAGAGTGTACAGTGTCAGAGGATCAAACCACTTATAGTATCTAAGTTTAATCTTAATAAAGATCCTTATATACAAAATAAACTGATCTTTAAATTTGATTTTAAAATCAAGTAGTCAGAGGTTGCTGTTAATTTGATTGTTCCCCTTTGCACTGATTAATAAACTCCTATTTCTCACCCCTCTAGGCATATAGACTCCAATCATAAACTGATTGCATGGAGATTTGTTCATGGCTGCATTGATGGATTCAGCAGAACGGTTATTTATTTGAGATGTGCCTCAAACAATCGTGCTGCAACAGGACTGTCTTTCTTTCAGATTGGAGTCTCCCAATTTGGTTTGCCATTAAGAGTAAGGGGAGACAGGGGCCGTGAAAATGTCCATGTTGCACAGTACATGATCGAAAGAAGAGGAACAGACCAGGGAAGCTTTATTGTGGGAAGGAGTGTGCATAACCAAAGGATTGAACGTCTCTGGGGGGATGTGAACAGGGTTGTGTCAGACTTTTATAGACAGCTTTTCCAGTACATGGAATATGTGGACATTCTACACCCTGATAATGAGATGCACTTATAGTCCACTAGCATTGTGGAATTCTGGTATGATAATTGAGCCAAATATTGTCCTTAATGTGTCTGACATAGATGACTACAGTATTGACTTTGTTATTTAGAATATGACACAGATCAACACTGTACCAGAGAACACTTTTAGTGTAAGTACTGCAGATACTGATTACCTTCAAACATTACTGGATCCCTTATCAGATGATGGGAATAATGGGATACAACACCACTTAACTGTTTTGGACTATTTGTCATCACAATACACACAAAAAGAATCCAGACACACGTTTGTTATTTTCAAGATTATCTTTATACACAAACTGTAAGTTTTACAAACAAATAACTTTGTAAAACAGAACTGCTTGTTAATAAATCTGATTTTACGGTGCATCTTTTAGGTTTTAAGTGTCTTAATTCACAATGAATCATTATTGAAAAAACTACACTTTAAATACACTTTGTACTTTAAGCCAAAAGTAGCTTTTTAAAACATGCGTTTTTTGCTTTCCATAACAATAATTGTCATTTGAACATTATTGAACATTACATTTTTATAATATGTTAATTTGTCACTATGTTAATGAAATATATAGTCTTGTTTATAAAATCAGAAAATGCTACATTTGTGAAATTTTGGTAACACAACCGAGAACAAGAACATGAGATATTAACATAATATCAGATAATAACAATATTGTGCAATATTAACAAAATTGTACTAAATTTAAACTTTTCAAAATCCCAACGAGCCTTTTACTGCTTCAGTTAGTAGATTTTCTAATTCAGTTTCATCTTGTACACCTCTTGGTAAGAAAAGAACCATTGAACATGTTGATGCAGAAGGAAGTCTTCGACGAGTATTGTCTTGTGTATAAAAGTCAATCTCTGCTTTCTTGTGAAAACCCAGGGGAGGGAGACAATCAGCACCAGACAGGAATGTCAAAAGATCCTCAATAGTTAAAGGAGATGCTCTTTCTGTTGTTATGTACATAGAACAAGAAGTAAAGATGCTTTAAATATAATGCTCATTAAACATAAAGCTTAAAGCTAATCAGAAATAGCTGTACATGTGAAGAAAATGTCAGCACTTGCCCTGGATGCTGTTGAGTAAACATTCCCATGAAAAGATGGTCTCTTCTTCAGCCTCTCTTCTGTTACTACCATCATGACTCCAGCTCACAACAAAAAGGTCTCTAAACTCACTTCTTGACAGAGGCTTCTGTGTGTTGGTGAAAAGAGGCTTGAAGACTTTCCAGTTGTTTTCCACTATCTGCCAAAGTAATACACAAGAATTGACTCCTTATTTGAACTGTGAGATCATGCTGGCAGGCCTAAGATGATAAAGAAAAATAAAGAAAACAAACAAACCGTTGAAAAATAAAGAAAACATCAAAACCTACCTATCCTAACTATACCTAATTACAGGAAGGTAACAATAGAACAAAAAATATATTTACTATTCTGTGTTCTATCAGTGATTGCTGAGGTCCTCCCAACATTATAAATCAAAGTGTTTTCATGAGAAGTTTTCATACAAGCTTACCTATGATAAATGAAGTGTTTAATGACAAGGCTATAAATTCTAAGCATGTCAGAAAGGCCAGCAGTGTAGATCCAGTGTACCCCACAATCTGCAATCCAGGACCAAGATTGGCCTTCAGTGAAATTAGGTCACTCACACTTGTGCACTGATGGATCTAAACATGGCAGGAAATAGGAAATATTGTTTTATATAAAAATTTATTGTTATTTATCAAGCTAAATATTTGTACATTATATACTGTACCTGCTGCATTGTGAAGTGAACTTCATTATCTAGCAAGTCTTGAAAATCAAACCTGTCCAACTCCCCTTCCTGTCCACACATCAGCAAATATAAAGCAGAATGAAGGGCTTTAATTCCTGGACCTCCATGAAGTATGGACCACGCAATGAGTTTCCCGCCCGTGTAAAATCGGTTCTGTTCTAAAGCCGTTTGATTGTAGGCAAAGAAAACCTGGTCTTGTTTTCCTTCAAAAATTCCAAGTGCTGACTGTACTTCGATCATTAAGAGCCTGATGGAAAGAAAATTATGTCTGCTCATTAGAAAGAAAACAGAAATTTTCATTTAAAGTTAAATAGTTTTTTATTGTGTTAAAAGTTTTAGTCAGACCCATGTAGGAACAGAATACACATGATGTAGGCATATAGTGCCTTTTCGTAAAAATTTTAAATTCTCTTTTACTGTAGCAATGTGGTTCACATTTTCAAGAAATATCTGAAAAACATTAGCTTTACATAGAAATGATTTACAAAGACAGAAAAATCAATGAAAAACATAGGCGGGGTCTCAAAGACAAAGCTTAGCTAAAGCCAAGACTAGGCCTTGGCTTTTGTTGTTCTGTGCTTTTCTGTGTTTTCTTTATTTCAAATTCATGTGAAGCTGCTTTGGAACAATGAAAAACTGTGAAAAGCACTATATAAATAAAACTTAATTAAATTGATTAAACTAAAAGGTTTATGCATATTTTATAAACATGCCTCAGAAAAAGACGTTACTGTATCTTGAGACAAACCAATGACACTGACATATTTTAAGATCTGTCTGTCTAAGTTATTTTCAGTTAAGACAGCTCAAACATGTGGCTTAGTCTAGGACTAGCCTTAAGCTTTGTCTGTGAAACCAGGGGATAATTTTTAAAAGATTTACCAACCTAAAGAACTCCCTCTATGGACCACAAAAATCGTCAGCTGACTCCCCAACAAACTCAGTACATGGAGTTCGGTACCATGCAAAGAAGCTCTTTGACAATGCTTGACAGGCACTGTGAAGAAATTTTGGCCTCCTTGCAACAACAACAGTGTTCATCCATGTCAAGATTTTCTTTCTGGAATGATTTCGGAATGTTGGCCAAATCACCTGCATCCTAAATATAAGTTTAGATATAAGAAACATCATAACATACTTTATAACATATTTTATAAGCTTATTATATTACTATTTTAAATGTTATTTTAGGTAAACCTTTTGGTAAATAATACACTCACGTTGTCTGAAGTGTTTTTACTGGGAGAGCGCAACATAACTGGCTTCTCTTCTTCTGTATCTGACATCACCATGATGTTTTCTCTTAAATAAAAATAGAAAATACTATGTAATTACCAAACTTTCACAAAAATTAAAAGAACCATCATATTTATGCATCAGAAAATATAGTAAATGATTACTGTGATAATGAAGAGTGTGGGAAATATTTGACTTACACAAATAAACCAAAACTATACTGACTGCACAAATCTAACTGTAAAGTTTGCTATGCTTATTATTTAGTAATAAAACAACAATACAAGAACAACAACAAACCCGATCAGAACATCTGTGCCCAAGTGTTCATCACTTGCTGGTTGGATTATCCTGTAATAGACCTAAAATAAAAACCAACAGCTAAATAACAGGATAAATTCTTGCACCATTTTGTAATTTGACATAGCAAATACTCAGTTTGTAAAATGTGACCTTGAGTGAAATCCAGGCAAAAGTCACATGATCGAATTATAAGATTCTGAGCATCAAAATTTGGCATAACTAGAAAATGACAATAATAGTTGTGTTTATTGCTATAAATGATAGATTATATAATAGATTTTCAGATACAATACTGTTCTTTACATTGTTCTTTACATCTGCAGAAAACAGTAAATCACAAAAAAAATCTTTCATCTTTCACAGATGGGAATTTTAATTCTACTGTATCAGCCTTACCTTTACATGCATTTCGGGAAACACTAGATAAAATCTATAATTCATTTAACATTTAACAAGAAAATTATTCAAATTGTAAGGAAAGTGCATTTAAATTATGCCAGAATCTATAGTACTTACATCAGGAGTTCCTGCATTGATCCATTCAACATGTAACAGAGGGCCATCATTGTCCTGCATATCATATACATTTTAGGTAATTTTCCAAGAAAAATCATAATTTTATATAATTACTATTAAGTAATGGTGGGTGCAGAATAGTACCATAGCAGGTATGCGGGGTGGCGATGATGGCTGGAAATGAGTTGGTACTATAGCTGGTGTCTGGGCTAGTGATGATTGCTGGACTTGATCTAGTGCTACTGTTGGTGTCTGGGCTGGTGATGGCTGGAAATGAGTTGGTACTATAGCTGGTGTATGGGCTGGTGATGATTGATGGATATGATGTAGTGCTACAGTTGGTGTCTGGGCTGGTGATGATGGCTGGACATTATGTTGTGCTACAGTTGGTAACTGGGATTGTGATGATTCCTGGACATGATGTAGTGCTACAGTTGTTGTCTGGGCTACTGATGATGACTGCAAATGAGATGGTGCTACAGTTGGTGTCTGGGCTAGTGATGATGGCTGCAAATGAGATGGTGCTACAGCTGGTGTCTGGGCTGGTGATGATGGAGATGTTGAGTTCTTAAAGAAACAAGAGATAACAAGAAACACAGTGTACATAAAAAGTACCTAGTCATTCCCAGCTGTGAATACAAAAATCTAAAGTTTGTAATATAGAATGGTTTAATTTTATTTGTTTTACTTCATTACATTCATTTTTATTAGGATTAGCACCTACTGTTACTATTGGAACTATAAATACTATTGTTTTCCCTAAAATTACATGTAAATGAAACAGATAAATAAATATTCTGTCCATATATTTTCAAAAT
>JAOVVB010196168.1:0-10964 GCA_028570985.1 Heterobranchus longifilis
AGCGGACACATTAAGTGGTACACAATTTGAAAAACAGAATTTTTAACACCACGCTCTCTATGCAGGAAATAACGTCTGATCCATGCGTGCAGTGTCCAATGTTCACAGACATTAACATTTTCATTTGCGCAGTCCGATGGTTGTGTAATTGCGCTCTTGCGTCAACCGGCGTCCATCCAGCACCTGACGAGTGCCGAGGTGCGAGGGCCCGTTCATCGCTGCTCGCAGCTTTAATATTATTGTTCTTTTTTATTATTATATTATTTATATATTAAAATGTTTAAAATGCAATCAAGAGTGAAATGCTGCGTGCGTGCGTGCGTGCGTGCGTGCGTGCGTGCGTGCGTGCGTGCGTAAATGCATTTCAAATTAGAAGTGTAAAAAAACAGGCTATGTCAAATTATTCCAAGGGACATACATGAGGGCTCCCCGGTATATTCTCTATCTTGTACGGGGTCCTTCGATGAAAAAAAGATTGAGAACCTCTGATCTAAACAACCTAAGATGGTATGATGAAAAATCTAATTAGGTTGTTATTTTTTTATTATGTGAACTGTTGTGAATCTATGAATGTGTTGGGCTTCTTTTAAGTCAGTGTTTTCCCTGCGTTTGTGGAAGACATTTCACGCTTTCCAATTAAAATTATGCAATTTCACATCATGGACCATTATTATTATTACTACCATATCTGTGTATAAAAATTTGGTAAAAGCGTTAAGATATTTTTTGCCCAAAATGGTTTAGGTGCACCAAAGTCTTTTAATGGGGAAATCCCTGTAAGTATATGTTGTATTATTTATAAGATTTTGGATGCAGATATGAATAAAACAGGAAATCTGTTAGTGTTTACCTGTTTCTGAACATGATTAATCTGCTCCTCCAGGTGATACAGCTTGTTCTCCTCTGCTACACATTTCTTCCGGGCTTCCTCGAGCAGACTCCTCTGAGAATCTACAGCTGTGAGCAGCTCTTTCTCACGCTGCAGGATGGAGAGGACAGGAACATACCATTTATGCAGATATCTACATTTGTAATTTGCACAAAAGATGTTGTGTTATAAGGTAAATATTACTGAATATTCAAATTGCAATACAAATCATACAAATGAGATGCAAAGAAGTAAATGTTGCCGTTGAGAGTTTCTCAGTTTGATATAATAAACAATATTCCCTGGTCTGCCATATGTTCTTCTGCCTCTATAAGCCTCTGAAGTGCACTGAATATATTGCTTACAAGGTTGTTCACATCACTTTTGACTGGGTGAAAAATAACCTCTTGTGGTATAGAAACTGTGGCAGTCAATACTGCTGCAGCCTTATACAAAATATTGATCCCACTTGAACGGCATATGCTGAATTGCTCGATATTACCTGCTGGGTCTCAGCAACCTTCTCTTGCAGTCGCATTGAGTGCTGTTGGTACTGCACAGCTGTGTTGTTCATGACATCCAAATGAGACAGAGCAGTGGCAACTCTGGAAAAATACAATAGTTAATGTACACTTGCATGTGTATTTCAATTTTGTTTTAAAAATACATAATAGGGAGCCCCAATTTGTAGTTCTAAATCATGAAAATGAGTTAGCATTTTAGCACTTCGAAGTCGGTGTTTTTTTTAATGTGTTTTTGGTTAGACATCTGAAATAATGTCTGTGGTTAACACAAGCTTCAGAGATTTTAACGTTTTTTTTTCCACAACATAAAATACGTCTGTAAATACCCCGCTGGTGAATTTTGAAGCTTTTACGTGTGTTTAAAAAGGCGGTTGCTAACAAGTGGCTAAATGAGACTACAGAGGTTGTCGAGGACATTTAACGTCACCGTCAATTGACATTCGACTGTTGGGTAGTTCGTTGATTGCCTAACGTTAGCTTTTTACTTCTGGTGATTGCATTTACGCTTCTAAAAGAGTGGTGTTCATATGGAGAGATTATCTTGCTAGACAAAACGTGTAAGTATCATAAACTTGTGTTTGCCACAGATCTTATTTTCTGTAATATCCAAAAAATCCCTTTTTGTCGAGGGAACCCAGGGCAACACTAACTTCCTGGTTGGCTCCCTGTAAGGTGTCATGTAAATGTCATTTAGACCTGTACAGTCTACTGCAATCCAATTAAACAGCTTGGCAACATATGCTATCTTTGTGAAGCTTACTATGTTTAATTCTGTTGCAACTGTGTCAGATATTGTTCAGGGTGCAGTTTGTGTTGCAGATGTGTTTGATTGCAAATATTCTACACAACTACTAGTTTAAGAATAACTACCTGTTGGTTTGTTTCTGCTGTTGCTTGTGCAGAAAGTTGCAGAGGAAACCAAAGTGGGCAATAAACTCCATATAAGTCTGAGAGCTGAAAGGCTGAGCTCTCAGAAGGACAGAAGCATACTGACATGCAGACTGATGGATTCCTGCCATAGCCGCAGACAGACTGGCCTCTGAGCCTTCTCTCTCCACTAAACAAAAAGAAAATGGAAAAAAAGGATATGTGTTAGTAGAGGCCAGAAATAACACTGCCTGTAAAAAGTGGTAAAAAATGAAGTGAGTATAGACTAACTTTTGTGGGGACTGGTTTTGAGGCATTGAGCAGCAACTTCCACTAAAGACTGGTGGGACCAAGGCTGGTAGACCTCCACACAGTAACTGAAGCTCAGGGCCTTGGTCAGTTGTGCCTTCATCACAAAGGATAAAAAGTCATGCATTTAGGTATACTATTTTAAAATTACATTAGACATGTAACTTAATGGCACAACCTGCACTTAGAGAGCCCTTTCCACCCCAAATATCACATCAGAGTAGAGTCCACATGGTCCGCATTCAAGTTAGGACTGTGCATACTCAGCGACATGGGCTATAGTTGAAATGTGGCCCTCAATGACTCAACTGTGATGTGACAGTTGGGGTACAAAGGGTCCTGCGCCCTAATCAAGGGTTGCTCCTGTAAGTATCAAACGTAAAAGGATGTGTTTTAAAAAGTATTGTTTGTGTTTTGTTATTGAATGCAGGTACAAAGTTTAAATGACAGGTGTAGCAATTCAAAGAAAATACTTACATTATATCCATAGGGTCCATTGTTGGCAGGTATCTCACTGCTGTCTGACACGGTGAAGGGAAGCAACAGGAACACATGCACATTTCTGTGGATTTGGCTCAAGTACCTGTGTTACAAGAAACAGAACAATTATGGATTACAATGTACTCACATATTCTTTTTTAAATATTTACTGCAAGACAGTCAGACAATTTTCATATAATCTCATTCTTTTAAATGGTTTTACATCATCATCATCATCAACTACAGTCTAAATGTAATGATTAATGTCTATATCACAAGCACATTGGCATTACATACAATTTTGGATGTGAGTAGATACACTAAATGTATATCTAGGCCTAATGTTTCAATACACAATTTGATAGATTGATTGATAGATAGATTAATTAGGTATTTTCTTCTTACTTCTCAAACATCCAACTGTCCATAAGGTATCGTCTTGAGTTTTTCACAGTAGTCACTCTGGAAACAAGATTTCTCAGCTCCTCATCTGTGCAGAGCCCTGGGTAGGTTTGGTGAGCCATCGCCACCAACAGTTCTTCTCTGGCAGACTGGCTAATTTCTTCGTGGACCAGTATGATGACATTAACTCCATCCACTCTAGTTTGATTCCCAGCTTCTTTTAGGATTTCATGCAACTTATTCTCATTCCCAGGATGCACCTCCATCAACTTGTAGCCTGTTACATAGGCAGCTAAACGCACGGTGGTTTTACGGCCTGTGCCTCTGTCTGAGCCAATCAGCACTCCGTGACCTCCGGGTATGAGCAACACCCTGAGGATACGTAACAGCTGACTCACCCTCTGTCTGTGAACAATGTATCGGGTTGTAATGTTGTCGCCATTATCAACCTTCTGTCCTTTGTTTTCCTCTTTTCTGTCAATAAGTGCACACAGTTCCTGCAGTAGTACATCAAGGTCTCTGTCCTGATAAGAAGAATTAAAACTGTGTTGCTGATTCATTGGGGCATCAGAGAGCTCAGGACCATATGCAAGCTTAGCCAATATGTCCTCCATATGCTGAAGAATCTGGGGTTGCAGAAGGTGAGTTTTTAGGCGTGCCTCTTCTGAGCAAATGTTTCCAGACAGAAGGGAAGTTTCAGTCAATGCATGGCCTTTCTTCAGGTCTGACTGTCCTGCTGGTTTTGGCTGTTGAGTCAGATTTAGTGTATGTAGACTCTGACCCATTGGCTTACAGATGCCTTCTGTGTCCACAGGGAGTGTGTGAATAGCAAGGCTTGTGACAGTGGGTGGGTCATCTACACTGACAGCCTGGGTTTCACCAACCAATCTCATCCCATAGTGTGTTGTTGCTGTCTCAGCTATGAGTGACACAAGTGCTTTTCTTTCATCCTCTGAGCATAACCTATCAATGAATGTACGCATGCACTCATGCATCCAGAGATGTGCTATGTTAAGGACTGATGTGGCAGGCCGTGGCAGGACTGGAGGGAAGCCTGGCACAGAATACTCCTTCTTCTGCATTGTGTTTGGGATGTTAGGTTGCCATAGGCACATCCCCCTAAACACCTTCTGAAGGTCATGATGGGAAAATATGAAATGGGGCCTCTGCAGAGTAGGCTGGAATTGGTCGCATACTGCATGATACAGATCTTTAGTTGCAGTGATGATACAACATGCCATATTCTCACCGCTCTGCTTAAGTGGCATTTCTTTGAGCCAGATTTTTAGCCGAGGAGAATGGATAGACAATATTACATCCATAGATAGGCAGGGGAGCACAAAGATGGAGAACAGGCGCGAGAGCCTGGAGGATATCACATCACTGTGGTGATTGCCCATTCCAAAGACACAACAGGTAGTCATGTAGCTGATGGTTCCAGAACTCAATAACTTGAAGTTGTAGGCATCAAATGTTAGAATCTGTCCCATTGAAATACTCTGTCGTAGTGTTTCTAGAGCCATTGACGTCTTCCCAAAGACATCTACAGGAAAGATAGAAATATTAACCTCATAAAGCTTCACAAAATCATATTAGTTCTCCTATTTTCTTACTCACCACAGGGGGCTTCATGCAAATCATCCACAAAAAGAAGTAGCCGTTTTGTTGTCATAGTATCTTGACAGTTCTTCTGGCAGCTGACATTATTCAGTATAGTGCGCAGGTCTCTGGAGCTCAGGAGTGGACTGGCTGGTAGACTTATGTGTGGCTTGTCAAAACTCAGCAAACTTTTGCAGAGAGTGGTTTTTCCAGAACCAGGCTCTCCTGCAAGCAACACTGGCTGGTTTGCCTCCAACATGAGGTTCAGGAGGAGATAGGTATGTTTCCCATACTGTGTAAATAGATTCAAGATAGTTGTTAGTTAAAATGTTTAAATGCAGTGATCATTACATGTATATACTATCACTACACTAGAAAGATTGTTCAGGACAAACCTTGGGAGGGATTGAATTTGTCAACAGTGTGTTCTTGGGGCATATCTTGCAGTCGATGTTAAAAAAGTGCTCAAACACACTCTCTTCATCAGGAACCACAATTCTGTACCGGCAAGTAAACAGCACTTGGCGGGCTAGTAAGTCGAACTGTGGCCAGTGGCTGAAGTAAAAACAAAATATATGAAGAAAATTGGTGATTGATGTTAATTTTGGGTGGAACGGGGGTTGTAAAAAAGAAAAAGTAATAAGATATGGTTTCAGCAATAACATACAAACTAAATTATTTGCGTAATTAAATAAAACTACAAAACAAAGTTCCATGAAGATTCTCTTACCGAGGATGCAGATGTCCACTAAATCCCCAAATATAAGCCACCAGAAAAAGGTTCCTGGCCAGCAGCTCTTGTTTAGTGTGGGGATCTGTGCCTGCTGTCCCAGTACTGTGTAGAGGTTTATCTGGTAGGAGAATGAGTGATACAGTATTAATAAAGTCACTACCTTAATTAGTCTGTATGTTTATAATGTTCATGGTAATGTTTATACCTATTTTGTCCATTTGTGGTATTGCTTCAGCTTTTTCCACATCTTTCCCAAAATGCTGTAGGAGGGCACGTAGGATCCGAATAAATGACATGATTTCTTGCAGTCCAAACATGGCACTTTCAAGAGATTTTCCTTCATTATGGATTGCAGAGGTTAATGGATTTTGCCTGAGCAAACTAAGAGTGCTGGAGAAAAGATCTTCAGCCAGACGATTCCACATTTTCAACCTTCCTTGATCCAGTTTGTGTTCAAAAGAGAGAGCATCCATTTCAGTCTTCCACACAGCCTTCCACAGATCGGTACCTGCGAAATAAACAAGGCTGCAACGGGTCACTGCAGAGGGACTTGCATCACGTAGGTCAGTGACCTCCATAAGTAGCTTAAGGTGTGATTGGGATGGCAGTGTTTCACCTGATGACAGGCACAGAAATGGGTCCTCAGGACTGCACAGTGTGGTTAAGTAATCTAACCAGCTGGGCTGCCCCACAGGATTCCCATCCATTATCAGCCATTTCACTGGTGTTTGATCACTTTTCTTGTTACTGTTACAGACTGTAGAACTTGTTGGTTCACACCGTTCTGAATCTCTCAGCACCTTTGCAACAGCTCCATCTTGCCATCCTCTCTTTTCACAGAAGCAGCCAAATACCTCTTCATGGGACATGGCATTAGGAAATAAGACCACAGTGTCAACAGGGTTCCAGGTTGAGGCAGAGATCTCTGGCTCTGCCTGTGTGTTATCTCCTCCAATCATATTGTCATTTTCAGACACATATTCCACTGCCTTTGCAGCCAGACGATTGAGTGCTCCAGCTAGAGTGCAGTAACAGGTTGTCTTTCCACAACCCGAGGGGCCAATAAGCACAACTGCCTGAGAGGCTTTCATGGTCTGGTAGAGTATAAGAGCACTGCTAATTATCTCAGTGTCAGGGTGAAACCCTTTCCTTTGTAATTCTTCTGTAACAGCATATTTGAGTTGGTTCTTTTCTTCTTCCTCAGTGTATTGTTGGAAAAGTGGAAACTGGCATACTATAGGGAATGTGTCCTTGAAAATTATGTAGAACTGTGAGGCTTTCTTGTGCTCATAAAGAACAGGTAAGAAAACAGAAAGAATAGCTTTGACAATGGCTGTCTCCTCCATTAATCCCTGTATAATTGACAAATGTGAACTGCGCAACCTGGAAGGCTTTTCAGTTTCTTTTCTATCCTTTTCAACAACTTTGGCAGTCACATTTTGTGAAGGCGCAAGATCAGTTTGTTCTGCAGCCACTCCTTTAGCCTCATCTGAAATTTCTCGTTGTGTTACATTTTGTTGTAAGTGTATTTCAGAGGCGGAGATTATCTTTTGCAAGACAACAAGATAGCAGCTCTGGTCATCAGTGATGAAATCAGGCAGACAGAGGGAATCCTTGGCCAGGCTCATGAGGGCCACCAGACGTCGACTTAAAGACATGGCCTCTGAGAAACCAATGGAAGTCAGCATTACTTCTGCAATGATCCTGTAATCTGGATGGGTTAACGCAATGGGTCTGGTTGCACAGCGGAGACTCTCTGGAACCTCAGATGTATAGCCCTTCGATGACATGAGAACACAGCCATAGCTTAGGCTGGCAGAAATGCTTTTCCCTGCAACTACCATGTGGCATTCTGAATCAACAATGCTTTTGCAACATGTAACCCCATCAGCAGTCCTGTCCTTTGACTCCTCGTCCACTCTTTGATTCTTATTTCTTGTCAACTCAGAGAAGGATTGGTGGATGTCTACTAGATGCTGCCCCAGTAATGACAGGACCCCTTGTGTTAGTAAGTCCACAGAGTCCAGCAGAAGCCATGCTCCAGTCTGGAGAGCACCAAACAGCATCCGCTGAACAACACCAGGTCTCATGCTTGGACAGCACTGTATATTGACAACCTGTCGCCCCAGTGCTTTTCCTAACTGGACCACGGTTGTTTTCTTTCCAGACATGCAAGGTCCACTCACAAACCCACATCTGTAGCTTGTCAGAGCAAGGAGAATCCCCAGTATCGCCCGATCTGTGGATGGAGTATACACCATCACCCAATCTTCTAGACCAAAATACTCATAATCATATTGGAGTTGATGGCCCAAAACATCCACGTAACATGTTGGATCATCACTGCCTTTCAGACTGCAATCTTCTGAGTTTATATGATACTTCATCAAACTTAGCCACTCAAAAGACGACTCCAGCATGCATTGTACCTCCATGAGTTGCGATAGTTGCTGTGCATGCTTCATTGTAAGTTGCACTAAAGCACGCAGACACATCATCCTGTACTTAGAGACCAGAGATTCCCTTTTAGCCCCTGTGACTCCATCTCTTATGGAACGGCCAAGGTTTTTCAGCTTTGCAGAGTTGTATGCCTTTATGTTCCTCAACGTCCCTGGGCTCAATTCTTGGAAAGCTTGTAGAACAGCCTTGCACCAAATTGCCTCCTCAGCCACCAACAGACACTGAAGAGGATATTCAGACAGAAGATCCAGCACAGGTACTGCAATTTTCCTCCTTTCAGCAATGTGGAACAGGATGTCTCCAACTTCCGTATCACATGCCACATCTTGACTGGATGGTTCAAGCTGGTTTCGCACAATAGCACATTGTTTCATGAGCTGTACCATGGTCAACTTTAATTGTTTCTCAAAGACACAAAGCCAAACCAAGGCATTGAGATTTGGTTCCAAATGAGATGGAAAGGTAATGTGCTCCTGGAAGCTGCCAAAAATCCCCAGAACCTTCATCTGTGTGTGGCTTTGAGATGTAGCCTCAGAGGTTTTCACACTGCTTGTATTAGATGGTTTTTCACAATCCACTTCGAGCCAACGTATCCCTTTAAAGCATTTGCGTACAAAGGGTTGCAGTGTGTAAGGCGTTGGATGAAGGGAGAGTAGTTGTATCACTTCCCTATCACTCAAGACCCAGAGTCTTGGAAACTGTTCACAAAGGGTCTCCAGGTAATCCACCATCTGGTTAGAAATGGCCTCCATTGTAGAAAGGCCATCAATGAGAATCTGGTAAAGGCTATTACCATGGAATTTGTCATTTGTGTTCTTGGAATGAACAAAGTTCAACACTTGAGGGTTACTTGAGATAGACTGCATAATTTCCTTAAATGTCTCATCAACTGGTCGGAATCGCTCCAGCTATGAAAAACAGAAAGAAAATAAAACATTTATCTGACATGTAAACTTAAAGCAGAGCTATGACATGTATCAGTTTCATAGCATTGCAAAAATGAGATATACTTGACACAGGGACATACCAGATCCACTCTCTGAACCCTAAAGGATGTTTCATGGAACATCTTGGTCAGGAAGGCCCATACTTGCTGGCATCTTTCAAATAAATAAAGTAGCTTCCCTATTAATATTGAAAGGGAAAGCAAAAGACAATACAATGTTCATACTGTTTCTGCAATTGGTGGCAATTTCTTTTTAACTCTGTCTCTATTTTTTTCTGAATATCCTCCTTACCAAGATCGTGTAGTGATTGCATCCAATCTTCCATCTGCAGCCTGAACTCAGCACTGTGTGGGGACTTCAACATGGTGGACAGATCCATCAAATCATTCTCTATCTCAGCAAAGTGTGTTTCCAGGCCTGAGTGAGAAACCACATGGCAAATCCCAGAATTTTGTAAGCAGAGTATTGATTTAACACATTCCCACCTAGCGATGGAGCCTAAGTAGTAACTCCATACAATGACTACATCTGTATTATTAATTGTCTAGCTTGTTATTTAGTCTCACCGATGATGGTGAATCTTTCATCATTGCAGGAATGTTGACTGGCAGCTTGGAGATTTGAAACTGTGCCCTCTGTGGGTTTCTCTGTCTCTGTTAGTCCATGCTGTGGCTCGTGATGCTGCCAAACAGGCAGAGTGAATTTATCCAGCTGGAAGAGTCTGGCTTTCCATCCCTGTCGAAGCTTTTGGAAGGTCTGCTCCATGTTACACTCTGCTTGTGCATCCCTGCATATCTGACAGAGGAAAAGGTACCATAAACAACATTAACCAGGTGACGTGTTACTGGCATACAAGGATATTTTGTTGTTTATTTAGGCTGTTTTTACCAGCAAATATTATTTTATTTCCTGATTTTAGTAGCCCAATGTGTAACATCTCTCCTGCTCTCACCTTGGTAATTAGCTCCTGGTCGACTACAAGTTGTTGAGACATCAGTTCTGCAACAGTCACCTTCTCTGGGACATACAGTAGGCCCATGCCTGTCAGATAGAATGTATTTTAATCATTTTAGATATGCTGCGGTTTCATGCATGTGTTACAATATGGGCAAAGTGTCTGACCTTCAAAAATGGCTTTCCAGTGTTTATGTTTGAGTGAGGGGCTCTGCAGCTCGGCCATTACTGCAACCTGATGACTTAAGCTTTCCAGGATTCCTAAAGTCTCCTGCAGCACTGCATCATGGGTCGGTATGATACTTGTTAGAGATAGAGCTTGCTCCTTCCACTTGGCAATTTTCCCCTGGGCTTGTGACACCACAACCTGACAGAAAAATATTTCAGAAGTTTTTTTGGTTTAAATCACATGGATAATGTTTTATAAGCATGGTTGGAAATTAGCACAAGCCAAAAGTCCAGTTCTTAAAATTAAGAGTTTTTTTCTCTCCAAAGAAATAAAAGGAAATCAATTAAAGAGATATTTTGCTGATTTAAATCCAGCTCTGTGCCATCCTAGTGTGAGCTCCGTGCGTAAAAGAAAGGTGCCCGGCCTCCCTCCTCGGGCGCGGTGCCCGGAATTCCCCGCGGAGCCGAGCACCGGTGGTCCACCGGGATCCCCCAGTGCATGCTCATTGTACATCAACTGAAATTCAGCGGATCTTGGCAGATTTCCGTTCCGCCACCGTGACCACGGAGGGAAGCCAAATACCACCCATCCACACACAGAGCTCAAACCCAGATGACACAGAGCTGGTCCAAAATCAGCAACGTATCTCTTT
>JAOVVB010196179.1:0-10964 GCA_028570985.1 Heterobranchus longifilis
ATCTGATATAACTTCAGACAATGGAATTGTAAATAAATTTCTTATACTTAATCCGAAGAATATTATTAAATCTAAAGACTTGTTTTTAGCTTCGACTAAGGCTGCATCTCAATACTTGTCTTACTCGATCTTAGTGCTACATTCGACAGATCATAATATTTTCGTAGATTGCTTACAAAATCACATAGGTATTCAGGGACAGGCATTAAAATGGTTTAGATCCTACTTGTCAGATCAATACCATTTTGTAGATCTAAATAGAGAACTGTGCAGTGTAATGCCAGTGAAATATGGGGTCCCACAAGGGTCAGTTTAAGGACCTCTGCTGTTTTCCATATACAGTACATGGGTAACATGAATGGAAGACATGAGATTAGTTTTCATTGCTACGCTGACGATATCTAGTTATACATCTCATTAAAACCAGATGAAATATTCAAGTTGTCTAGATTAAGTGAGTGTGTACAAGATATAAAAGATTGGATGACCGATAATTTTCTCTTACTCAATTCAGATAAGACAGAAATATTACTTATTGGTCCAAAACCAGTACACAAAAGCTCTTACAATTCAGCTTGCATTTAGAAGGATGTACTACTACTACCAGCTCGACAGTGAAAGACCTGGGTTTAATTTGAAAACCCTTGAAAATCATATTCCCAATATTACAGAAATAGCCTGTTTCTACAGCTATCCAAAATGCAGCCTCCATAGTTCTCACCAGATAAAGAAAATATGATCATATAACCCCAATACTATCATTCCTGCACTGGCTACCTGTTAAGTTTAGAAGCTTTGAAATAGCCTTCCTGACAGTGTCCTGGACTCAGTTTAAAAGTAGACTCAAGACACATCTCTTTAACCTGGTATACACATAACTCATCCCATAACCTCACACTCCAGTACATTTAAATGCACACTCTCATTCAGTGCTGCTAATATAATGAACATCAGCTATGCTATTTCTTTTCCACCTGATCTTTCTTTTTCTACCCATCCCGAGGCATCTGGAGATTGTGCCAGCTCCAGTAGACAGAGGCCAACCCTGCGAGGATCCTGAGCCCTTCGGAGAAGAACCATCTCCAGCTGGATTTTGCTTCATGATAGTTTAGAGCTACACATGCTGCTCCTGAGCTCCCAGTGATCCAAATCCCCTTTGCACCTGGCTGCCTTATACTGTTACCATAATGGTTTCTTCATATTGCCATCTCAGGGAGTTTTTCCTTGACACAGTCACCCTTGGCTTGCTCATCAGGGACATTCTGATCATTATGATCTATACACATTTTTTCTCACTCATACATATTTTTATATATATTTTTTTTTATTTTGTGAAGCTGCTTTGAGACAATGACCACAGTTAAGTTCAGGAACAGCCCAGAAAGTGGAGTCAAATGTCCAAAATACTTCAAATCCAGTTTCCAGTCCTGAGTACAGATGTAAGGATGGCATTATGCTCAGGCAGGCTGGCTGGTAAATTTACAGATAAGAAGTTAATTGGATTCTGGTTAGGAATTCCAGGTAAACAGTCTAAAACCTTCTTTACTGAAAAAAAAACAAAAAAACTTAATACTTACAGACTTAACAGCAGCACGTTCAGTATATAGTATATTCAATAGAGGGAAATGCAGTATAGTATAGTATTTACAGTAACATTAACATGTTTGCATTGAGTTTAATCATGTGGCACTTTTTATATTCATAAGACACTCAAAAGCTAATAAACATAATTAAGAAAAAAATGCATGTATGAGAGAGAAAGATTTACAATCATACATGCAGCACAATCCGACTTTATATTCGGGATATTTACTTTTTGTTTTCTTTTCTTCTCTCCTACTTTTGTGTCAATTCCCCTTTGACTATTCTTTTTCCATTCATTATTTCTATTATTATTTTTATTATTATTGCTACCTTTGCTTTTTTCTTCATTAGTTTTCATCCCTAGCATCACTTTATGTTTGACTGCACAGTTAAATGCGTGTATTTATTTTATCAACAGTCAAGTGTCTTATCCATTGGATACTGCCGTGAATAGAAATAGTAACGCACTGTTTGTGTATGGTTAAACTCAATCCAGATATTGTAATTTTCTTTACAGGTGTATGATGTGTGCGCGCTGAGGGTGTTGCATGCTTGTGCACAAAACTATGCCCTTATTTTTTAAATTTCACTCCAAGCTTTTCTAAAAAGTGGGCAGCTATGCCAAACAGATTTTAGAAATAAAAATTATATAGTAAATTTGTCATCAGACTATATTATGAAATTAACAGGAATGATCGATCCACATACATTTTAAAATAAAAATTTCAAATATTTTTATTGTGCATCAGACTTTAACATGTAATATATCCTGCAATTGTGTTTAATCATGACTTGTTTTCCTTAAAATATCACTTTGTTAATTTTGTCGTTACTTCCTTCTACATTTAATATAAGGATCAGTAATGACTCAATAACAGTGATTATGAGTCAATACAAAGGCATTAACAAGGCGTTAATGTTTGGAGGGGGCAGCCAAATTTTTTTTAAAATGCTCCAATTTTCCTACCAACAATAATAACTCTGACGACCACATCAGAATTCATACAAAGCCCAAAAAGGCTGTAAGCAGCCGTTACCATCCTCTACCGAGGTCTCCAGTGGTCATAACGAATTTGCATCAGTCTCGAT
This sequence comes from Heterobranchus longifilis, assembly GCA_028570985.1. Lineage (NCBI taxonomy): Eukaryota > Metazoa > Chordata > Actinopteri > Siluriformes > Clariidae > Heterobranchus > Heterobranchus longifilis. The sequence goes on from JAOVVB010196179.1 coordinate 2,674, forward strand.
TCGGGAGCACATCCGGCTTAGTAGAATGAGGGAATTAAGTAATACATACATGACATCTCTGGTTACTTGACTGTAACCCTGTTCCCTGAAAAGCGGGAACGAGATGCTGCCTGAAAAACGCTATTGGGAACGCTCTTTGCGAGACCGGTTGTTAAAACATGTGTGTCAAACACGCCAAAGTTTGGCTTATATAACCTTGGTCAGGTGACATGCTTTGATTAGGTGCACCTGGAGGTTATAAATAGGCATGAACCGGAAACATCCTCAGGTCAATTTTGTCTAAAAGGACGTCCAGTCACGCATACAGTGTGGCATTGGAGCGCAGTATTTCGTTCACGCTTTTTCAGGGACTAAGGTTACAGTCAAGTAACCCGAGACGTTCCCTTTCAAAAGCTACACTCGATGCTGCGTGAAAAACGCTATTGGGAATGAGAATACCAACGCCACTACACTGAAAGTTTGTGGACGTCCAGGGTTGTGTAGCGTTTGTGCACAATTACCAAAGAGATCTAGACCTGACTCTGGGATGCTGACTTGAGGACCCGTGAGCTCGGAGTAGCATGGACATCCAAACTATAAAATCTGACAAATGTGTGCGGAGAGGATCAACCTGCCGCATCACACACTTGCTGCAAGGGGACACCTCTTGCCAAAGCCATTGACGACGCAAGCCCCCTAGTTGAATGGGCCCTAACTCCTAGAGGTGAAGTGTGACCACGCATCTCGTAGGCTAGGGCAATAGCATCCCTCACCCAATTTGACATTGTTTGTTTAGTGGCAGCCGCCCCCCGGTTGCGACCCCCATAGCATATAAAAAGCTCCTCCGACTTGCGCCACTGGCTAGTGCGGTGGATGTAAATCTGCAGAGCACGTACTGGACACAGTAAGGGTTACAGTAATGGTGGAGGACAGAAGGCTTCGAGAACAATTGGGTGCATGGTCGAGAATGGAACTTTCGGAAGATAATTCGGGTGAGGATGCAAAATAGCTTTGACCAGCCCAGGGGCAAAGTCTAGGCAGGATGACAAGACTGACAGAGCCTGAAAATCCTCAATTCTCTTCAGAGAAGTAATGGCCATCAGAAAAACCATCTTAAGGGTCAGAAACCTAACAGTCGCTGACTCTAGAGGTTCGAAAGGGGTATCAACCAAACCCTCAAGCACAATAGCTAAGTCCCCTGAAGGACTGTCGTTCTAGTGGGCGGTCTCAATTGTTTAGCTCCACGAATAAAGCGGGCAACTAAAGGGTGCTTTCCCACAGAAACTCTATTAATCAGAACATGGCAAGCCGAAATGGCGGCCACATACGTTCTGAGAGTGCTAGGACATATGCCCGAGGACAGTTTATCCTGCAGAAACTCCAGCACTGAAATAATCCGGCAGTGGACTGGGTCTACATGGTTTGCCATAAACCAACTTTCAAAACCATTCCATCTGAGGGCATAAGTTCTTCTAGTAGAGGGAGCCCTAGCACTTGGAATAGTTTCTATTAAATTGGCTGGAAGACCAGCATCTCTTAGTTGGTCCCCCTCAGGGGCCAGACGTGAAGGTACCAGAGCTTGGGCCTGGAATGAAATATTGAACCCTGCGCCTGAGACAGAAGAGCACGAGAGAAAAGGAAGATTCCGTCTCACGCGCGTCTGCCAGATCGGTACATGAACCCCAAGAATGAGCCGCAACTGAGCACCTTAATAGGGAGGAGATCACAGTGCTCACACTCTCCCTCGAGCCCGAGGGGCTCTTCCCCCAAACACTCAAAACAGAAAGTGTGGAGATCGCCGTCCAAGAGAGATCTCTCACATGGAGGCACGCATCTCCTCTCAAACTCTGCCATAATTGGTGAGTAATCGAACAATTTCTTTCTTTTTTTTTTTGATAACTGCTTTTGCACACAAGTAAACACAATGCGGTCCTTGAAGACAAAAAGACCTGAGGATGTTTCCAGTTCAGTCCTATTTATAACCTGCAGGTACACCTCATCAGATGACGTCACCTGACTGAGGTTATATAAACCAAAGTTTAGCGTGTTTGATACACATGCTTCACAACCGATTGAACAAAGGGATGTTCCCATAGCGTTTTCACACAGCATCGAGTGTAGCTTTTGAAAGGGAACTACATATTACAATAATTTAATTTTTGGGATATTTGAAAAATCACATAAGAATACAAGAATATTGCACCATTTAAATTTCCTAAGGATAATTATGTTCTCTTATTGGTCTTTATTTATTTTTAGTCATATTGTATTTGACTGATGAGGTAAGATAGCATGAACATAAATCTGTTTCACTGGGTATGGGTTAAAAGCAAACCACAATCATGGAATTGGCCAAAAACCACCTTAGCAAAATGATTATTTTACCAATTTGTGTTTCCTACCTGTTCAGTTCCCAGCTTCTTATCGGTTTTACATGTCCCTTGGTAAACTAAAACTCCATTAAAGTATTATAAGCTATCCTTAAAAATATGTAAAAAGTGTTTTCATATTTGCTATGTGAAAGGCTAAATATATGAATTCCTGGACTAAAACTCTTGAGGGCAAAACAAAGTAGCATAAAATATTAATTTTACAGCTAACAACACTAGAGCATTCGCTTTGTAAAATATAACAATTTATTGTGGGGCATATTGGACCATTTTACAGGAATAACTGGACCACAACCTTTGCTTGTCACTCTCATAGTGCTAATGTGTTCAGATACACTAAAAATATAATGATTTTTGATCTTAAAAAATAGAAGACTGAGCTCTGGTATTATTCCCATTATTTGCTCCATGTCAAATGTTGCTGAAGTAGATTCCAGGAAATTGATAACTATTTATTTGATATATCACACACTTGAGTATCTAACAAATATCTGTGTGGAGCTGGAGAGAGCAAATTCACCTACTGAGAACACAGCCATTACATGCAGATAGATTTGTCGGTACCTTTCAAATAAATAAAAAAAAAAAAAACAGTGGCCAGTGAAATAATTTGAAACAAATAATAGTAATAATTATACAATATGACATAAGAGGGATTGCTGAATATCAGCACTGCAGTGATGCGGTCATAGTCACAAGGGCACACCCTTAATACTGAAGATATCACAGCCTTGCTGATATTCAAGACAACAGCATACTGCAAACTGTTTTATAGAACAGTTCCACAGACACTATTATCAATGGATTATGATTTTTTTTGTTTATTTAACCTAGTATTTTACTCCGCCAACACATATTCTTCTGCGACTGTGATTGGTGGGACTGGTGACTGAGAGGTAGCAACCCATTGCTGTTATGCTCCATCTCACAACTCATGGGATGCCTCTCATCCAGTCAGATTACTTGATTACCGCATCACTGGTTTGAACTAACTGTTGTATAATTATAATGTTTTAGCTCTTTTGACAGATATTTGATAGGATTTAGATCAGGGTGAATTGATCTGATTGATCAAGTTTGGCGCCGCCTGAGTGGCAGCCTGTTGCAGCAGCTTTACTTATTTTGTAGTTTTTCCGGCACTTCGTGGCTTTGTTTTTCAAGTGCATGGTTGAGTGAATATTAACTGCACTATGGACATCAAAAGCTCCACGTTTGTTCTGCTTTTTCTACATTTTTGGACTTTGTTTACAGTCGTATGTGGGACCTCTGTTCATAGCCACAGTCCTATTGTTTACACCAGGGATCAGCTGTTAGCATTTAGTAACATGGTGCTACTCCAGGAAAAAAACAGATATTACCCACGAGCTAAGAAGGAGAAGACAGGGAAACCAAGCTGGTTCTCTGTGTCGGGCCAAAAGTAGACATTACTAACCAACTCTCCCGTCCATCATGATGGAGAATGTTAGATCTCTATTCAACAAGATGGCAAGGATAGTGGCTCTTACTCGGCATCAGAGGGAATGTAGTTCCTGCTGTTTACGGAGTCATGGCTAACCAACCTAACGCCGAATACGGCCATGGCTCTGGACGGATTCCAACTTCTGCGAGCGGACAGAATGACGGTGAGTGGTAAGAGCAAGGGAGAAGGGCTGGCAGTATTTGTGAATAATAGATGGTGTAAACCAAGTCACATCACCATTAAAGAGCAAATCTGCTGTACATTGAGCAGAAATGTTCTGCAGAACATTGAGCTGTTAGCATGAGACCGTACTATCTGCTGAGGGAATTTTTGCATGTTAACGCGATAGCTGCGGATATTTCCCCCTCTGCTGATGGTAAAGGGGCATGCGATTTCCTGCATTCTGTTTTTAACAGATTGCTTGCACAAATGCCCAAATGCCCTTCTCATTATCTCTGGAGATTTTGCTTACAGTATGCCTAAATTCACCCAGTATGTTTCATGCAACACCAGAGACAATAAGCACTGGATTTTTTTATGCCAACTCCAAGGAGGCTTATACTTCACACCCCTCCCCCCCATTGGGAAGATATGATCACAATCTGGTTCATCTTCTACCTATGTACAAACCACTTGTGTGCAGGCAACTGGCTGTCTCCCGCACAGTGAGGACATAGTCTGGTGAGACCAGTGAGTCTCTAAAAGACAGTTTTGATACAACTTTGTGGGAGGAACTGTGTGATCCACATGGGGAGGATATTGACAATTTAACAGACTGTATAACAGATTCTTTCAACTTCTGTGTGGAGAATACTGTACCCCCAGGACTGTACAGTGTTTTTCCAAGAACAAGCCATGGGTTTACCCTAAGATAAAGACACTCCTTAAAGAGAAGAAGAGGGTTTTAAAATCAGGAAATAAGGAGAAGCTGAAAACTGTACAGAGAGAAATGAGAAATAACATCAGGTAAGGAAAGGCATGCTACAAGAAGAAGATGGAGGATCAGCTGCAGCAGAATTATGTCAGCAGTGTGTGGAAGTGGCTCAAAACCATCACTGATTATAAGGAGTCCAACTGTCAGGCTGAGGGTGACCAGAACTGGGTAAATGATCTAAATCTATTCTTTAACAGATTTGATCAGCTACCCACCCAGTCCCCCCTGATGCAACCCTCCTTTTTCTTCTTCCACAGCAAGCTGCTCCAGCCCCACCTCTCTCTGCATAAATCTCAACTCACTGTCTACCTGCTGTTACTCCAACCACAACATACTGCCTCTTACAGATGCCCAGGTGAGAATGGAGCTCTGGAAGATCAAGGTGAGAAAGGCTGCAGGCCCGGACGGCATCAGCTCCAGGCTCCTCAAGACCTGTGCAGACCAGCTGTGCGCCATATTGTTGTAGATGGTTGATCTGAGTCTGAAGCTGGGCAAGGTGCCACAGCTGTGGAAGACACCTTGCGTTGTACCTGTACCAAAGACATTGCATCCAAAAGACTTTGGGGACTACAGACCAGTAGCACTGACCTCACACCTAATGAAAAGATTTGAGAGGTTGGTGCTTACTCATCTTCGACCTCTGGTGAGCCCTCCAATGGATTCACTTCAGTTTGCCGATCAGCCTGGCATTGGAGTGGAAGACGCCGTCATATTCCTCCTAAATAGGGCTTTTTCACACCTGGAAAAGACTGGGAGCACAGTTAGAGTCATGTTTTTTTACTTCTCTAGTGCTTTTAACACCATCCAACCTGCACTTCTAAGGGATAAACTGGAGTATATTGAAGTGGACCATCATCTGTTTACCTGGATTCTGGATTACCTCACAAACGGTATGTCAGGACTCATGACTGTGAGTCAGAAAATTTCTTTTGCAACACTGGAGCCCCGCAGGTAGAACGGTCCTGGCTCCATTCCTCTTCACTGTCCACACTTGGAACCTGTCACCTCCAGAGGTTCTCTGACGACTCCATCGTCTGCCTGATCATGGAGGATGATGACAGGGAGTACAAAAGACTGATTCAAAACTTTGTGGACTGGTGCCAACGGAAGTGCCTCAAGCTAAATCCAGGGAAGACAAAAGAACTGGTGGTGGACTTCCGCAGGAACAACGCACATCACCAGTGAACATTTAGGGAAAGAACATTGAGAGAGTGGCCTCTTATTTATTGGGGGTTTATCTGAACAGCACACTGGACTGGACAGACAACACATACACAATCAATCTATAAAAAAGGACAGAGCAGACTCTTTCTGTTGAGGAGACTTAGGTCTTTTGGAGTGCAGGGATTACTACTGAAGACTTTTTGACTCTCTGGTGGCCTCAGCCATCTTCTATGGAGTGCTCTGCTGGTGCAGCAGCATCTCTACTGCAGACAGGAAGAGACTGGACAAGCTGATTAAGAAGGCCATTTAGTTGTTTTCCCCTGGATACTGTACAGGAGGTGGAAGAAAAGAGAATGGTAGCTAAGCTATATTCACTGCTGAAGACTGACTCTTACTCCCTGTATGAAACAGTTACATCTCTAAGCAGCTCCTTTAGTAACAGACTGACCTAAGTGCCTAAAGCCATGACTACGTATAGCCAAACTAATTAGTCAACTCGGTTCAGGTGAGTGCTCCATTCACCTGACCGAGGTGCACTCTGGGAAATGCAGGTCCAGAACAAATACAAAAAGTCTCTGGGCACATGGCCCTCTAAGGATTAACTCTGACAGCTGTCCCTATTTTCTATTTGCTCCAAGGCTATTTATTGACAATTACATAAAGTTTATGCAAAAAGTCAATATTTGCAGTGTTGACCCTTCTTTTTCAAGACAGTTTGGGAATGCTAATTAGTCTAATCTTCATGTCTTCGTACGGTGGGAGGAGACCCACCAAGAATGGGGAGAACGTGCAATCTCCATGCACACAGACTCAATGCAGAGATCGAATCTGGGCCTGGACGTGCAATGTGAGAGTGCTACCTGCTAAGCCACCGTGGTGCCACGTTTCATCATTCTTTATAACATTCTGGAGTATATGCAAATTGACATAAAAACTGGCACAGCAGATTTTGTGAAAATTAATAAATAAAATGAATGTTTGTGTCATTGTCAAAAGTTTTGGCCATGGCTAAAAGTGTGTATAGTTCATCTATAAGTGTGAGTGAGATCTATGTCAGGTCTCTCCTGACAGAGAAGTCAGTTTCTTTTACTAAGCTGGCAAAAATGTACCTATAATTTAAGTTTTTGACATATGACTGTGCTGGCGACTGTGGTGTGACAAAGCAAATAAATAGCAAACAGATTTCATTTGCTTCTGTAGCTTTGAAAGACCTAGTGATTGAAGTTTTAGGGTTAACTAAAATTGCTGAATAGATTTGTTGTTGTTTTTTTTTTTTAAGAAGAAGAAACAGTCAGGTGGAAGAGAACTCAAACCTGCCTGTGTTATTTAATAAATATAGTCAATTTTAACCTTTTTGTTGATTTATTGGTATTGCAAAAAACATGACAACTTTGTCTTGAATACAAATGGTCTTGTACTCCATGTGCAATAAATACACTTCATTTGCATACAATATAAAGTCATGCTTTCTGTACTGTATGTGCACTTCTTTGTACTTGATTGTAATAGGTCGTGTATAATTTAAGATTATTCCACTCTCTTTTTTTCTATTTCCTTTGCATTTGTATAACTTATGGTTCTTCTTGTGTATTTTACAGTTCATCTAAATGTGCCACACCACAATCAATAAGATGCTAAAGAACTTTACTTTGCTAGACTGACAATTTGTTCAGGCTAACCAAGAATAAAAGTATAATAAGAAGAAATCACTGCCTCTTCCACACACTGTATCAAAAATAGTTTCCTAATACTCTTTTTACCCAAGTTCCTTGACACCAGATAGATGCCCAGCGTGTCAAGATCTGCACCCATCCATCTTTGTTGAATTTCTCTGGATGTCCTCACTGTGGTGAAATTTTCTGCATATCCCTTGGAACCGCATGGCATAATCTTTCCAACAAGACTGATTGCTTGTCTATTTGACAAAGTGTTGGCAAGATAAACATTTTTTTAATTTAAATAAAATTCAGTCATACTTCATCCAGTCATACATACATATTATCTCTGTACATACAGTGCATCCGAAAAGTATTCACAGCGCATCACCACATTTTGTTGTCACAGCCATATTCGAAAATGGATTAAAAAAATAATTTTTCTCAGAATTCTACACACAACACCCCATAATGACAACTTGAAAAAAGTTTACTTGAGATTTTTGCAAATTTATAAAAAAAATAATAATTGAGAAAGCACATGTACATAAGTATTCACAGCCTTTGCAAAATTGAGCTCAGACGCATCCTGTTTCCCCTGATCATCCTTGAGATGTTTCTGCAGCTTAATTAAAGTCCACCTGTGGTAAATTCAGTTGATTGGACATGATTTGGAAAGGCACACACCTGTCTATATAAGGTCCCACAGT
>JAOVVB010196190.1:0-10964 GCA_028570985.1 Heterobranchus longifilis
ACTTATGACCCCCCCCCCCCCAAAAAAAAAAAAAAAAAAAAAAAACCTGACTTCTTCATGTTAATACACAGAGAAGTTGCTGTGCATACAAATGAGAGAGGGAAACATGTGAAAGAGAAAGAGACGTGTGTGTTTGTTGGACATCAGTGGGCGTGGGGTACACAGTGGTGGCCCTCCCAAGCGTAAAATGAACAGCAGTGGAAGGGTTATGTGAGTGTCCAGACCGTTTAGATTTAACTATGAATTAATAACCAGACAGGATCACAGCACTGGAAGAAGGGCAGGCGGCTGTGGGGGCGAGACAAAGGAGAACAACAACAGAGAGAGGACTGAGGGGTGGAAATTACTCCTAAAGCCATTCTCTCAGCACGTTGGTGGATGCCAAAAAATATTACACACGGAGGATGTCTTCACTGTAAACCCTCAGCTTGACTTGACCTCATATACATACAGTTTACAGAGAGATTAGTTAAAGGCACGTACATAACCCGCAGTCACATGCTGGGCAACTTCTAGATCACTGCTTGATTTAAATTAACCAACAAGTTTGTGATTTTGACAAGTCCGCAGTGAAACTACTTGGCGGGCATTGCTTAGCATGAGGCATTTGTCATCTAGGACAGCTGCTACCAACCGTCTTAAAGTGCTGTTTACTATTTAAAATGACTAATTCTTCGTATTTACTGGGCTACACTACAGACAAACATTCTTGAGTCATAAAGTCTGACAGATTTACAAAAACACAAATGTTTTTTTGCAGGCGAGTTGAGGATTGAACATGCAGTACTTCTCTGGGCTGAACGCACTGTTGGTGAGCATGCATGGGGTACATTCGCAGACCTTTTGTGTGACTGTTTCTTTTATACTTGAATGGATTTTAAGTATAACTTTTAAGGTTTTTTTTTTTTTTTCCATTTCGAAACTGCCTTCGAACAGGAGGTGGACTGCGACTGACCAGTCACCTCGCTTGACTCTCAGGTCTGCACAGCGTGTTTGTACCTTCGGTAAAAACAGAATTCCAGCCGTAATGCAGCACATCGACATTGTGTATCTTTGTGTTAGATTTATCAACCCTTAGGGCTGGGCAGTGTATCTAAATTTTATCGATATGATGATATGAGACTAAATATCCTCTTAGATTTTCGTAATATGGCATAAGTGTTGTCTTTTCCTGGTTTTAAAGGCTACATTACAGTACTTACCTCTGACCTTACCTGACTGTTCTACCTGTTATGTTATTTGCCTTTACCCACTTAGTCATTATATCCACATTACTGATGATTATTTATGAAAAATCTTGTGTCAATATTTTTTGTGAAAGCACCAATACTCATCCTTATTTGGTTAAAAAAGAGTGTGATATTTGATTTTCTCCCTAATGCCCAGCTCAATCACGTTTCTCTTACTGAACTCTTATTTTAGGTCAACACTTGCTTTGCAACTTCCACCAATGTACTGCATGTCCTGTTTGTGTGAATAGTGAGAATTCAGCCCCGTGCACCTCTCAGGATAGTGCAGCTGTTGGATAAAACGTTTCCAGCACAGCTTTTCCAGGAATTAATTTTAAAAATCGGCTTCTAATCAGATTTCTTACAAGTGCAGCTGGGGTCAGGAAATTAAGTATATGAATCCCATATGCCAATTTCCCAGTTTCCACAGAGCAGAATCATAATGGTGACAAAACGTTGGGAGTGAGTAAAGTCCTCAGCCAGTATGGTACAGTATATGCTGACACAAAGAGGAAATGTGAGTGCAAAGATGCCGTGCAAAGGCAAAATACCTTCAATTAATTTTGGTCAAAAATTACTTTTTGTCATTTTTGGAACATTGAAGACCTGCTCTATCATGTGGACAGATATCTTGTGTCTCCTGTGTTGTTTTTTTGTTGAAAATAGTGGGTTGTGCTTGCCTTATCTACGAAAGGTTCTGGAGAAGCAAAGGCAAAATCCCTTAACTTCACTTTCTCTGGTTTTGTTTTGTTGGGCTGAGAATACTTTTTACTGTTTTCCTGCGCTTAAGTTTCAGTGTTTTGCCTCTGTATTCTGTGTCATACACTAAAACAAACGTCATACATTATACAGACTGAATAAAGAGGTAAGGTTTTTTATTTTTATTCAATACAAATATTACTTAAACCAATTTGGTCCTAATGATATGAGATGTTAATGTACCGTCAAAAGACAATCAAAGTAAAGTGGGGTTTTTTTTTTTAAATCCTACAAATTGATTTATTCTTATTCATATTAAGTAGACCATTTCCTAATATATCACTAGATTCTATCTAAGTCATAAGTATTATCATACAGTATGTTGCTTACTGTAATCAGCATCAATAGAAGTTAAGGCCTTTTGCCTTTGCATGTCTCCTTACTATTTTACATACAATGCAAAGGCAGAGTACCTTAACTTCTGAATAAGGGTCAAAGGTTGAGTTTGAGCTCAAGTTGTTTTTTGTAGCTGAACAAAGGATAGCCACATTTCTGAGATTATGTCTACAATGCATTTAGCTGGACACCAAAATAACTTTATAGTTTCTTTTCTCAGATCTTCACTTTGGAGAGTTATGTCCTTTTCCCTCTGTGGGTCTGTAGATCCAGTTATGCTCCACATCTTCATATCACGCAACCTTTTCCACTGTTGCCCCTCTCGCAGCCACTACTCCACCACCAGATCAAGCCCCTGAGGCCTGATCCTGGTTTCCCGTCTCTGCCTCCTCACTGGGTCAGTGAGGGTTAAATAAGTGTGAGGGGATTTGAGGGAATGTGGCAGTTTTCCCAGTCCCTTTCCCAGGCCTGTCCATGAATTATTAGGCTAATTCCAGCTAATGAGGGAGGTCATGTTGGATGTTGGATACATGCAGACATGGAGCCAGTGTGTGTGTGTGTGTGTGTGTGTGTGTGTGTGCGCGCATGCGTGCATGACATAAATGGCTGGCATCACTAAACTGCAAAACCACACCTGACCTACTGACCCCCTGCGTTACCATAGCAATCAGGAGTGGTTAAACACGGAGTATACTGATGTTGCATTGATTTGCTGGAACTTATCGTGTGTGATACTTTGCTTTGAAAGGTTGCTGTCCTTTATCCACGCTTTCATCTGCAGCCCCATGTAACCCATTCAAAATCAACTGCGGGACTGTGAAACTGAAAACAGCTTTGTTTCTCCGTTTCTGTTCTCGGTGTCTAAATAGTTGTGTCTTTTCAAAGAGGCCGGTTTCATTTGAAAGCGGTCCTCTGTAACCTTACAGCTCGCAGGAATATCAATAGCACTGCCACTGTGCTTTCCTTGACATATCTTGAAGCATCTCCTCCACACAGATCGCACAAGATTCTAGCTGATAGATGTTGTGATGCTTTTCAAAAGGCCGGCTGCTCTGACAGATATCTTTGCTGTGCGCGCTGTGCCCTTCTCTCTAGTGTCTTGCCTGCTGTGCGGAGCTGTTATGGCTGCTATTCACTGGGTGGCCTTCTACAAGGTTTCTGGCATAAAGATGATTTGACCTCCAGTGTGCTTGTGTGTTTGTGTGTGCGTGATTGATCACTGAAAGACACAAGGCAAAGGGTTAAGCAGAAATGCAGCAAAGCAATATTTGTATTTTATCCTCACAAGTTACCACGCTAAGTTATACAGTATTTGGTGCTTTTCATGTTCATTGAGCACAAAGTTGATGCCCTGACCATAAAAACAACAATATGGAAACAGAGTTATTTGAAACCTGATTTCTTATGATTCATAAAATTCCTTTTTGCATCAGCAGTCATTAATATATTAGTATGGCTTACTATGTGACCTGTGCCTGGATAAAGCCTTATACTTCCTGTAAGGCCTCACCCAGCCTCCGAGCTATCAACCTACACGCTGAAAATGTCAAGTTTTGAAGATTTGGATCGTGCAATAAGGCAGACCTGCTCTGTTCTTTCGATGAATGCTTGTAAAGATCTACAAAGAATAATGTTCATTTGCGTGTACACCAAAACAGTTCCCCACTCGACACTATTTTGCAGAGGCACCGTCGGGGCGTGGCTCCGTCAAGAACGATTGCGATTGGTTTAAGCAAATACTGACAGGCAAGGGAGTTTTTTTTCCCTCAAGGTTGTCAAGGTTGTGCTGTTGAATGGATTTGCTTACCTCAGAAAATCTACCAGCCGAATGTCCTGCTGAACATGAGCTGCTCATCACAGAGCATCAAGTAAATATTACTCTGTTAGTGGGATGAACAGCTCCGTATCTATAGGAATTAAGTCCATATCAGTTGATTCTACATTCTATATCACGGGCCGGACTTTGGACATGCCTGATGTAGATGGAGGGCACCGTCGCTGCGGCATAGTGTTGTTTGTTTTAAAGAAATACAAGCCAGAGCATTTTTTCCCCCTAGACCAGAATGAAAACTCCATGCAGCCAGACCATACTCCAGCAAGAGTTACAACAGTAGTTTCAGCTATGCACCAGTATGATGGTATAGGAATAATTCATATAATATGGGAAATCAAAACCCTGTGTACCAGTTCATCCAGTATAGCGCCCAGCACGAGTATCACGGTTCAGGTAATTTTATATTTCAATTTTGATATATATCATAATACTGTAAACCTTTTTGTAAATCAATTGAGAAACTGTGTATTGGATAAAATAACCAGACAGAAATGTCTTACGAATGAAGATACTTTATCACATTGATACAAAAATCATATAAAAATCCATAAACAGTCCTGCTCACAGTACTTTCAGTATTGCTCACAATGGCCTAATTAACCCAGAGATATTAAATCATAGGTGCCATGTTATAAATGGCTAAATGTATGACAGTATATGGTTAAGTCGTAGCTATTACACAGCATAGTTGTGTAGCTGTAAAATCACCATTAAGAAACAGCGAGTAAACAAAAGTATTTTAGCCACGTTGTCCTATATTCTTAATGCTCTCATCTTTTTCAGTCTGTCATTCTCTGTGTCTCTCTCATGCCTTAATCATAATAAGCACTCCATTCTGATCAGTGCAGACGTCAGTCATCGTACTGTATCTATTCAGTCCTTGAGTGATGGTGATGATGGTGATGATGATGATTTTAAGCAGTTGGAGTTGTTGCCTGATAATATTAATAATTATGATAATCTTTCGAGACCAGTTTTTTTTTTTTACACATTCTGCACATGTTTGAAAATGTAAAATACAACATGGAAATCACATAACCTTACTTGTTGTGACATTTGCAGAAGTTGTATTGCTTAATATATTGATTAGTCTATTGAATTGGTTAAAAATGTTATACGCAGTTTATTGTGTGGTTGTTCAGCTGGTGTATAATAGACCTCAACAGTAAATTCTTCTCCTTTTTGCCACAGTTGACTTATTTTAGTGCTTACTTTAAAGCTAACAATTTTCACATTGAAAATTCCCTAAGTGTCATTTATGCCTGCACATTACACCGCTAGAATGTGTGAAAAAAAGATGCCTCGATGTATCTGGATTTAAAGTGTGTAGACCTCAGAGGATCGTATCTAACCTCCGCTCTGTAAACACGGAGTCTGTTGACTGTGTCAGAGGGTTTAATAGTTCCATTTTCAAATGCTCCCTGTGGAACACAACGTCTGATTTTATCACTTCCTATGCTCTGGATTTTATTTTTCTTGTTGAAACTTGGTCCAATGTTGATATTTCTCTCAGTGTGGCATTTTCTCAGGGATATACGTTTCTGAATGGGCAGAGGTTATCTGGTCTGGTGGACGACTTCCAGTCATTTATAGTGCCGAAATGATTATTCCATTTATGAATTTGTTGATGAATTAAAATATCACCTACTTGTTGACAAGTAGTATAGTGACAAACAGTCATTTATCAGGCAAAAATACCAAACATCTGGTTTCAGCTTCTCTAAATTTTGCTGCTTTTTTTATTTTATTGTAATCTCTTTGAATTTGTCAGACAAAACAAGCAATTTCAATGTGTCACCTTTGACTCAGGCATTTTTGACTACTCTGACACTTTATTGACAAACCGATTAATCAATTAATTGAGTAAATAATAAGTTGTTGCAGCCAAGAAGATGGCTTCATGTACGAAACCAAGAAGAACGGGAGCTTGCATGCTGAGTTCTTTGATTTCAACAATACCTGCTGTTTGTAACCAGCATGTTTCAGATCCATTTACAGACTGCACCCCTGATTTGTTACTAACTTGTAAACTTGTGTGGTGCCTTACTTATTTTTGACATTTGAGGATCTCTAAACAAAATATGTTGTGTATTTTTACGTCATAATTTACTAACCCAGTTAATCCATTCCACAAACCACAATATAACCCCCCCCCCCTTGCTGCCTTTTTCATGCCAGCAACAACTAGAGGAATGAAGGCTTTTAAATCCCTGCCAAATACACACACACACACACACACACACACACACACACACACACAGAGGACCCCATTGGCAGGTAACTTTCTGTCTCAGTATCCAGTCGCCTCTGCTGCAGCGCCAAGAGTGCCGGAGGCCTCTCGGTTGCGTTTGAAGTGCAACAAGCCGCCTCTGTCCTCTTACATGTCGCAGATGGGAAACCCGAGCTTGGCATCAGGAGAGAGCGGGGGCATCCCAGTGAGATCTGTCACAGGAAACAGGAAAGAGTATAAAAGCATGGACACGTAGAAAGGGAAAGTACATGGCACACGCACAGTTGGCCACAATTTTGATGAAAGGGTATTGTCGTTTTAACTCTTTTTTTTTTTTAAGCAAGTGGCAAAAAAAATAACTTTTCCCAACCTTGAATATCCTCTGGTTTTAAAGTGATTATCTTTTTTGTTTTGGACTGTCGGTAAAACAAAACAAGCTATTTTAATGTCAACTTGGGTTCTGGGAATTTGTGATGGGCATTTTTCTTGAAATGTTATAGACCAAGAGATGAATCCATAAATTGACAAAATAATCACCTGACTCTTTGATAATGAAAATAATTGATAGTTGCAGCCGTAACTGGATCTTTATACAAATATCAACAGGATTATGTTGTATTGTTTATTGTATTTGTTCCTTGCTCATTTAATCCCAAGAACCGGTAATTTAAATCAACCTTTCTTTTGTTCTGGTGCAAATATGACCTAGAATTCACTCAAAAATGTATGCGGACATGCTTCTAAGAATGCCTGTAAAAACCATCACATTCACAGATACAACGTACAGACAGGTTGTGTCTTTACACACGTAATAGGCAGACTTAGGGAAACACACACACACACATAGTACATACACACAGTCAGACAGAGGAAAGATCAGAGATCAGATGTACACAGACGATTCAGTGCAGACGGTGCCGCTCACATCTCTATTGGCGTCTGGGCCAGAAGAGGAGACATCAGGTAATTAAAAAGAAAAGTGAGAGAAAGAACAAGAGAGAGGGAGAGTGGGAGGGAAGGAGAGAAAGAGGCCAGTAGGGAAGAAAGATAATGGACAACCTCATGCAGCGTCGCCTGAAAACACAACTTGTCATTAGCAGTGCCATGTTAAAGCCCGTGGGATCTGCCACAAAACCCGTCACGTATGTAAGACGCAGGAAATTGTCCTGAAGGGACAGCTGCCTCCTTTTGTTGTCGCTGTCACCATCAAACTTCACATTTAGCATTTTTACATGGGGTTTGATTTGCTTGTGTCTGTGCATTAATGCATTTCTGTGCATGTCCATTTCCACGTGCACTGCGCAGCATTGCGGAGGAAAAATGAGAGGGAGAAGGTGAAGAGGTTCAATCATTTGCGGTTGAAGGTGAAAACAAAAACACTGGGACAGAGGGAGAGTGAAAGTTTTCACAGGGAAGGAAGAACTCAAGTGACATATTTCTGTCTCTCTTCCCACATCCTTCGCTCCTGTCATCTGTCCAGACTGAGAGACAGAGAGACACTGAGCTGTCATTCTGAAAATACAGTATGTTTTGATTTTCTGTTTGTTTTCTGTTGTCATGGCAGCGGTAAGTGAAGTTAGCTTGTGTCAGGTGCCTGTTGGTTTGACCCCCGTCTTTGAAGCTGACAAGCGCTCGGAAAACACACCGAGGAGCTCGGATGGTTCATTTTCACACACCTGCACAGGCTCGCGCACGGTCAGGGAAACCAAGCACACAAATGCACACACACACACACACAAACGCACGCACGCACGCACGCACAGTAAACATTATCTCAAATACTAAGTATGGCAGGGGGCGGGCTTGCATGAAAGTGTTGAAATCGAAGTTGATTGTGTCCATTTCATCTTTACAGTAGGTAAATATGGAAGGAATGAGTGAAGAGATGCAAAGGACAAGTTGTGAAAGAGACGAGACCAAAAGCACAAAAAGAATTGACTCAAAACTTTAAATAAAGCTTGCGTGAAAGAGCACAGAGACAAGCTAGAGAAAACAAAATGTGGTTATATGAGACTACAAAAAGCAAACAGGGACACATAAGTTTGTCTCTGCACTTCCTCATCTTTAAACCTCCGCCTGTAAACAAACTGAAGCAAAGGTCCAACATGCCGGGGCAAAAATGAATAAGTAAAACAAAAAGTCACACATGCACATTATTCATGTGGTGCTGTCCATTTGACTGCATGTGCTACTACCTCAGTGCAGTGGAGAGGTATGAAAGTGGTCCTGCTCTCTCTCTCTCTCGCTCTCTATGTCTATGTCTCTCTATCTCTCTATCTCTCTCCCTCTCTCTTTTTGTCTGTATGTCTTTCTCTCTCCGTCTCTCCCTCTCTGTCTGTCTCTCTCCCTCTTTGTCTCTCTATGTCTGTCTCTCTCTCTCTCTCTCTCTCTCTCTCTCTCTCTCTGCTCCAGCTGATTTGAAGTGAATGAGTCTCTCATTTTGTACGCCCGTGTAAATATTTCAACAGTTCAGGCGCCTGCGCTAAGCCTAGCCACAGCGCTAACATGTCATTGACCATTAGTGCTAACCTGCTGCTTCTGCTTCTCAGCTTTATCCTCTCCCTCTTTTGTTTCTCACAACTTTACTTTTGTAACGTTCCCTGCGTGTTATGCATGACTTCCTGTAAGTCAGGTGTTAACCAGGGAGAAATCTGATGTTGTGTGGCGTTTATACAGATTACGAAGAACAATTAATTGTGAGAGCTTGAGAGACAACACTTGGTGTGCTTTCACACCTAACCTGATTGATTGGGTTCAAACAACCTCTGGCGTATTTGCCTGTTTTGTTCGAATCGCTTGGACTGGATTGAACTCTGGTGGATTCTACTTTGCTGCCAGGTTCCATGTGACGTAAATTTTGTCATCAGAAGGTGTATTTGTAGGCTCTGTGTGGACGTATCCCCAATTTTTTGTGATGCGTACAACTCCGCACAGTCAGTATGCTACAAGAGCGGGAGACCCCGGTGGACAGGAAGTCCCTCCTCCCATTCATGTGGTTCTCAAAGTCTCTTCGCTGCAGTCAGGACGTAGCGCCGCCCGAGATGATTGTGATTGGTTTAAAGAAATACAAACAGGCCGGGTTTTTTCCCCTGATACCGGAGTGAAAGCCACTGATTCCAGACCTCCCCAGCGTGGACACGGTGCTGTGGAGATAGGTCTGGCTACGCGAGAATATTTAAAGACAGTCTTGAGTGTAAAGACTCAATATAAAGACTATTAAATTCATTCAGAGGAAAAGTTTGGGAAAAGAAGAAAGAGTGTGTCAGCAACTACTATGCGTCCGTGATGTCCGCAGCAGCTGTCCGTGTACCTGTCCGCTTGGGAGTATAACCCAAAGTTTAAATAAGCACATAAGGTTCAGTGAAGTGCTGCATGACTTGCTGTCAGTCACCATGATTTTGATTTCCCTGCATGGGTTCATGTAGAATTAAGTACCTGTCAGTCTTCATGTTTACTCCCTTTGGTTTGTTTGTAATCAGCCAGTGTGAACAACAAACTGGACCAGAACTGAAAGGCAACAATACATTTCTTAACACCTGCGGAGATTTGCTTCCTTTAAATGAAAAAAAAACCAGTCTATATTTCTCAAAGTAATGTGAGAAACATATTGATTTGGTATCAGCACTGAAACATAGGTATCGGCACAAGTATTGAAGTTTTCAAATGATTTCCAGCCTTATAGTTGTTGTAGTTCTGCAGTGGTAATGGAACTTTTAAAGCATCTTTGTGAATATTTAATGAAATTAAGTTGGCAAGTTGTCTGACCTCCTGAACCTTGCGTTGATTTTGACAGTAGGTGGAGATGAAGGTTGAGCAGGTGTAGTATGTCTTAAAACAATACTTCACTCCCAAAATGATCATTTGTATATCAATTACTCGCCCTGTGTTTCCTTGAATTCTTGAAGAAAACTTTATTTTTCTCGCATGCCTCCACGGTGAACGAAGATTTCAAAACGAAGAAAATTCTTGATGAACTGAAGTAATAGAGGACTATGTTGCAAAACTACCATTCATTTACAAACTCTCACACAAGTCGTGCAGTATAATCCCAGTCTCGTGTATCCAGTCGTGTGCTGAATACTTCCCAAAAACATGCATTTTTGCTGAAACCTTACTATTTTAAATACTTTGCACAGGCCCACTTCTCATGTACTCGTCGGAAGAGTAGTGTAAACAGATGATTTTATAGTTTTGCTGTTGTTAAACTCACCCCCTATTACTTCAATTCATCAAGAATTTTCTCTGTTCTGGATTCTTTGTTAACTGTGGAGGCACATGAGAAAAACTAACGTTTCCTCAAGAATTTAAGGTATAAGGTGAGTCATTGATATAGGCCTACAAATGATCATTTTGGGGGTGAAGTAATCCTTTCATAGGGGCAGAAATAAGGATTGTACTAAAAGGTTTTTAAAGAGGATTGTTGCACATAGGGTGAACAAAAAAAATAAAATATGCACACATATTTTAATCATTTTATAAACCTTTATTTTCCGTCTTTTACGCACGCATGCACACACACACACACACACACACACACACACACACACACACACACACACACACACACACACACACA
>JAOVVB010196201.1:0-10964 GCA_028570985.1 Heterobranchus longifilis
GTACCTAAACAAAATATCAAAGGCAAATCAATTGTAAAAGGGCTACTTTGAAGTGCATTTCAGAATACACACATATCAAGAGAAATGTGAAGTGCATTATTTCACTCTTGGTGTATATATCTAGGCAAATTAGAACGTGGTCTATTAACTATTTTAGATTTAAAAAATTAAAATGATTCATTGAACTATGAAAAAAAAGATTGTATGTCATGACAATTTAAATTAATGAATCTGAAAACTTTTCACTGACCCCCCTGGCAGAGTGCCACGGACCCCTGGTGGTCCCTGGACCCCAGATTGAGAATCACTGCTGTACACAACAAAATATTAAAAAGAAAAACATGCACACAGGCCCCATTTAATTGGAAAGGTCAAACTACAAGGTCAGTCCCTGTGCATGTTTGTGGTCCGACTCTGCCATACAGACGCTCCAGCTAATAGAACACCTGTGCCATTTCTGGCTGGAAAACTTGAACCAGCTTGCACCCAGGAATCAAATCTTTCATCTTCTGGCTTCTGATTGTCCTTTTCTTATCTCAGACCCAAACTTCCTCCCCTCAGACAGACACAATATATCCCACTCTGCTTGAAGATAAGGAAACCCTCGCAGACAGCGGTTTGTCCTATATTAGACTGATTTTCTAAACTGTACATTTATGTTTGTCCTGCTCACTTCTTTACCGTTGTATTGCCACAGGGGCCTCGCAGTCGCAGCCTCTTGAATCAACATAAGAGCTTAAACTACTGTTGTCGGCGGAGGAAAATTGCTTTCATTTACAAGAGCAAACTATAGATTTTTGCTAAGACTGTTCGTGGCAGGTATAACACCCCGAAAGCTTGCTTTAGATCTCAACTTGGAGTAATTGAATAATAAAAAAAAAAAACCCAACATTATATTCTCTTTCAGTGTCTGACAGTTTTTTAGAAATGCTGAATTTCTTTTGATGGTATGAGCAATACTTAAAGTTAGCCCTGCAGTCATTCATTTGTCAAAACTCTCCCAGATGAATTTGTGAAATACCATTAGACATGCCTTCAACAAAGGGGGGAAAAAAGCATCACATTTTCCCTCTAAACTTTGTATTCTGAGTTGTAAATTAGAGGACAACAGCAAGTTTAAATTCCTATTTTTCATTTCTCCCTGTATTATCTCTTTGCTTCTTTTCCTGCACTCTTGACACTTGTGTTTTGCTCAGGCTCGACTCCCTCCTCTTGGATATTTGCCCTCTGTATTAATAAGAAATTGATGTTGCCGATGACTTTTAGTAAAGCAACACCAGATTACCATACCCAGCATGAATACTAAACAAGAGGAAGGGGACGTGCTCAGGCTCCGGCTGAACCTTGATCCAAAATCTCTCTTTAACCAAATCATATTCCGCTGGATGAAAGAGAGAATTGTTCTGATAGGCTGATCAAAGTGTTGTATCGCTGTACTATAAAGGAACACCTGGAAACCTAATGGAGAATTCTGTTGTAGCAGTGAGGGCACTGGGCGATACATAATGTATTTGTACATAATGTTTATGTAAACATCGGCTCGGGGGCGTTTTAACTTATTTATTTGATTCACTTGGCTCTCCCTGCTGGAGTGGCTGATGATGTGCTGATCTTAATGGCCAAATCCAGGGACATGAAAACTGGTTTCCTGGTGTCCTTGGCTGTTTGAACCAATGCTTGTTACAATAAACATGCAGCATTTGGATGAGTGTTGCTGTATAAACCACATGGCAATTACCTCCTCGCTAAAAACTCTCTTTTTGAATTAATTGTTTATTGGATTATTGAAGGCACATTTAATAATTTGCATTTATTAATTTAGTACTTTCTTACCTATTATTTCTGTTCATTTTTTTTCTCCTTCAGGCTCGCTAGATAAATATGTATTTTTTTTAAAAAGCAATGTAATAAATGACCCTACAAACATGGTCATTCTTTAGAGAGCCGCAGCCAAATACTGAATGTCTACACCGTGAGATAACCAAGGACATACAATCCTTTATATGTCCTTTAATTATTTTATTTTTTCTTGGACATACTGTAGACTTTTTGTAGATCATTTAATCATTTTGAATATTTATTGTATTTTTGCTCTATGCATTTACAGATACAGATACAGAGATATCATTTTTTTCCTTCCTGATACCGATTCCAATACCTGAACTTGCGTATCGGCCGATAGCGAGTACCGATCCGATACCAGTGCATTTAAAAAAACTATATATATATATATATATATATATATTAAACCCTTTGTAAAACATGAACAAATGCATACAGAGAATGAATGCTTTCTTTATTATCTAATTTGACAGTCAGTCATAACATAAATAAACTACTTTAAAGTGGATTGTTTTGGGGGCTAAATGATCATTTCAGTGCATAAACGTGTACTTGCCGATATCACCATTTTAGGCAGTATTGGATCCAACAGCTCTGATGGATAGCAGTCTAAGCTAATGTCTGAATGTTGGGTTGCATTTGAATAATGTCATGCGTGCTGTAATTAATGACACACACAACAGTCACCTAAATCAAGCCCAACTCTATTATAAATGTTTGTACATTTCATACTATAATGCCTTCACAGATATGTCTGAAAATGTGATTTAAATGAAAGGGTGGCCGAAACAAATTCTGCATAAACATAATAAAGCATTCCATTCTTCAATGTTTCTCAAGATTGCATCACCATGTATAAGCCAATAATCACAAGTATGCTGATGGAAGCTTAAGATATCAAGGCTGTGGCGAAAGCTAATGTCTGTATTAGATCGAAGAAAGAAAAGAAAAAAAAAAAAAACACTGACATTTTAATACAGATTGTCTTGGTGCTGTGCAATAAGGCATCAAATAAGGGATGTATATTGTCACTGCATAATGAACTACATCGAGCTCCTGCTAGTGGACTCCCCAAACCTGTTAGCACAACATGCTATCTGCTGCCAGTGTGCTGACATGATGGCTTTTCCAGTGAGTGAGCAGGGCTGCCAATAGTGTCTGGGCTGGAATGGGCTCATGGTGTAGAAAGGAGGGGAGAGCGAGGCTCTATGCTGCTCTATAAATACCCCTGTCACGCTTATATCAAATCAGCCCTGCACACTAAAGGGCTGGCGTGAGTGTTCAGGGTGTTTTTCACACACGTCTTCAGGGGGTCCAGGGGGGTCTGAAAAGGGCAGTGTTACGCTCAATAGCACATTCATATGAGTAGGTTTGTGCATTGATGTTTATCGTGATGGGTGTCGCAGATAAAAAGTATCATTAGAATTAATTATCCAGGGGGTTATGGGATAAGGCTGTGAAATTGCTGCATCCAATCGCTGTTACATTTATCATACTCCACATGGCTGTGTGGATGCTAGATGAATGGCTGATATAGACATTAACCAAACAAGCATTATTAGCATATATTGCATTCAAAACACTGCCACTGAAAGCCTCTCAGTCTATTCCTCTCTCCTGGAGATAAATAGCATGATGCTCCAAGACATACACAAATTAGTGTTGAGTTTAGAGCCTACACAACATGCTTAATTTGTGGTTGGGGGGGTGGGGGGATTAAATCATGATGTTGGGCTCAGTGGTCGATGACTGCGAGCCGTGGTCCATCGTACAGCGGCCCAAGCATTTTCTGGACTGATGCCAGATACTATTGACAAAACATTGGGCCTCATGCAGCAATATTCTCTTATATTTTCTCTTCATTTTCTGTAAAGAGAAAAAATAAGAGACATCAACTCCAGATGCACCAAATGTTCTTAACCCTCCAAATCTGCTCTTATACCCACATGTGCTGAATGATGAATCCCACTTGATCATAATTGTTTATGAGCATATAGTAACGCCCCCTAAAAACTATATACGGGCAGCTGTTGTGCCATGTTCAAATATTCTGGCACATGCCAAGAATTGGAGAGATGCCACCAAAAAAAATGCTGAGTAGAAGAAGAACTTTAGCAGTAGTAAAATCGACGTACTGTTCAATAAACTTAAAGAAAGTAAACATGATTTTCCAGAGCATCAGTACTGGCGATACAGGGAAAACAAAAACATATTAATGAAACACACACAAACACAATTATAAAACCAATTATTTAAACATAATAATCTATCATATATAATGTAAATGTGATTATATATTCATGCATGTTTTTATGTTTCCTTGCGTTGGACAAACAATTTGTGAACTGTGAAAACAAGATGTTTTTTCTTAGCTTTAAAGAGTGCTCTCAAACACACGTAAAATGTTCTCTTACCTAAGAGAAGAGCAAAAATAAGAAAACATTAGTGAATCCCAGAAATCAATGGGTACTAACAAAATAAGAACAAACTGTGGATACGAACAAAAATAAGAGCAAATTTGATGGTATATCTCTTTCTGCGTGAGGCCCATTGTTTGTCAGTGCCTTCCAAAACTTACAAGTCACTGTTAGAAAAAATGAATCTGTTTTGTTATCTGACAGCAGTATTGTTAAGGTTTGGATAGGTTTAGGGAAATATCATGGTCTGGATCTTCGTCATCATGGTTGCAATAATAAGCACTTGGCTAATGTTAGGAAAGCAACTGATACTTTTGGCAAGAAAAGGGAAATAAACAGCAGTCTCCCGTGTAACAGTCCGATGTTTTGTTGTCCCATCCATCCACCCAGACCTCCTCCTCCTGGCTCCATAATAACGTCACACAACTTCCTCCTCGGATGGACAATAATCATAATTCCTATGGCCACTAGAGGGCTTTGTCACTTGTACTGTTTGTCGTTTTTTAGGGATTTGCTGGAACAAGTGATGCTGTTGTTTTTCTTGGGAGGACAGTCTCCTTCCTATAGCTATCCTCAAGACTGCCCTTAATGAGTGCTGTTAGTGTTAGCATTGTTACAATCTGATTTGTTTCCTAGTTGTTCTGCAAAAATGGCTCCCTTAAGGTGCCAGTGTTGGCAAATCCTTGATTTAAAAGGCAAACACGCCCGCCTGATGCCACCGCCACAGCTGCTTGTGCCGATGATGATGAAGTTTCCAGGGAACGGATGATAATCCTGACACTGCATCCTCCCTAAGTCAGTGAGCCATGCAGTATAGATATGGATATGTCGCTGGCAGATTGGGAGGTAGATTTCCCGTCTACACCTCCTGTGGTGGCTGGTGCCTCGGGGGAGCAGCTATGTAAATAATGAATGCCTGTGGGTGTGAAACATGCACAGATAACCTTCAAGTCAGGCGTGGATCAGTGCCTTCACATTAGCTGATAGGATTAAGGTTAAAATCTACAGAAACCTCTCCATAAGAAAACACAAACCTAGCCAGAGCAAATAGCAGGTTACATGGATACGTAGTGTTCGGCTGATAAGGACAGGTAGAGGTAATCATGGGGGACTGGTAATAGTTCTGCAATCTGATGATGGGATTGACAGAGCTACAGATCTCTGCCTTTCTCCAGCTAAACAACAAAATGAGCGATACAGACGATACTTTAAGAACAATTTCACTGAGCTAAATTCAAGCTAGACTTGTTTGACAAAAGGTTTAATGATGGTTGATAAGTCACAGAAAAGATACTAGACTTCTCATGAAAACATCAATCCAATCCACAGGTTTTGAAAGGATGTACAATTGGGGATTGTCCAAAAATTTCTGACACTGCTACGTTACTGATACCTTGACTTCGATACCGGTTCCTGAACGATGCTTTTTCCTGATGTTGCTTACAATATTAAGTTTTTTCCTGCATGCCTAGACAGACGATCACCAGCATTGTTAGATCTTGGTACAAGCATGCTGCATACTTATTGACTCACTGACGCTGATGAGATTTACTCCTTAGGTATTTAAATTCGGTATTGAATGACAAGGGATTTTTTTTCGATACTCGATAGTATCGAAGCAATTCGATCGATGCCATGAAAGTATCAAAGTTTAATACCCTTTGTACAACCTGTGTCTTACTGCCAGTTTCTAGTCTCAGAATCCAAATATAGCAAAACAAAATCTTAGTGAGATCCTGCGTCTGGGCTCTTTTGAGAGGAAAAACTCATTGAGCATATGTTGGCATCCATAAGAGAGGAAAATACGTAGGGAACAAAAGTAGTTCTCTCTGTTGTCCCATCTGTCTGCAGAGGACTCTGTGCACCCAGCAGCGGCCTGCTAGTTTCTCTTTCTCACAAGTCAGCTCTTGCTGTGCAACAAAAGATGCCCCACAATTCTCTCATCTCCGTCACGATGCCCTGCTCGCAATCACTTCAGGTAAAGTGACATCACAGAGTTTCAGGCTTGAGTGTAGAGTGCTAATAGTAGACCGGAGGAATAAATCTGGGAGAATGAAATCCACCCTGAATGACCCTCCAATTTCAATAATGCAGTGTTGTTTGGCTCTGATGAACACTTAGAAGTTGTAAGATGGAAATAATGAATCTGGAAATTAGTGTCCTTGCTTCTTCTCCTTATTTGGCTGTGTGAGAGAATTAGCATCACCGTGTCACCAGTCAGACAGCGTTCGTGGCTATCGGCGCACTTTCCAGTCTTTCCTCTGGGATTGTATTTGATGATCACCACTGAGGTGTCAATGTAAGAGTCTACATGCCAAATTTAATATGTATAGATGAACATTTACATGTCTAATTACTATATGTAAGTGGATCTGATGAGAGAAAGCAGTGGGAATGCTAGGGCCATGATCTTTCTCTGAAAATGGAAAGATTTTCCTGCATAATTTGGAGTTAATGAAGCATTTCATCTCATTGTGAAGGACGGAAGTACGGTCCCAGATGTGTTGACCATGGTGTTGACAGCATTGATGTTAATTTGGGCAACCCAGGAATACCCCCCCCCCCAAAAAAAAAACAAAAAACAAAACAAAACAAAACAAATAATTCACCGGTGTTAGCGTCCTTTCACCGACCCTGGCAAAGACAAAGCTAAAGTAAATAATTAAAACGATATTTGGTTAGAAAGGTAAGAAGGTAGACTTTAGTTTTACACTGTTAAATTAATTGAAAACATTACACGGCCATTTATATTCATACTTAAAATGAAAATTTGATGGACAAAACTTGCGACACAATCACTATACATAGTAATGACTCATTAAACTGGAGTAATTAGCATAAACAGCTGTAACACAATGACCCCTATTCATCAAAGATATTGGGGCCGGCATGTTTTTATCTATCTGTCCGTCTGTCTGCGCTATCTGTCTGTGTTTAGTTCATCACCAGTAGTACTATACTTTTAACAACACAACACATTGCATTGCATGTTGCATTGGCATTGCCTGAAGGTCAGGGACTGATGATGTCCATCTGTCTTTGATTCTTATCCCCCCAGCGAAATGTTTATGGTCTGTGTTGGCATGAGGAAATAGAGGGTGAGGGAAAGAGAGACTGCAAGAGAGATGAGGGGTTTGGGCGTCATTGTTAAGCTGAGCTCCAGGCTGGTCCTGAAGGACAGTTAAACCTAAAGTCCAAACCAAGCTTAGAGAGAGGGGTGGAAGTTAATCCCTCATCCTCAGGCAGGTGTATCACAAAGGCTAAACATATACATAGAGAGACCGACCAGGGGAGAAAGTTGGGATAATTGAAGTCTGCTAAGAAATGAACATGTGCACCCTTAGGGTGCGTCAGCTCTGCTTTGTGGTATTACTTCTTAATGTTATCAAGGTAAAAGAGATGGGGGGGGGGGGGGGGTTTCATTGCCCAACCTTTTTAACATTGTTTATTGCTACCCAGCTTGGGAATTTGAGAGAGTGTCGAGGTGGGAGGCTGCGAGTGAACTAGCTTAGCACCATGTTTACATTTTTTTGTAAAGCTGCTTCAGTCAGGAATGAGGAATAGCTGTGCCTCATGCCACCGGCACTTCGTGTTAGCCTATCAATCGCAATAAACTTTCAGTTTAATATTTGTCGAATGAGAAGTTTATCGATCAACATTGTCGGCTTCCATGTCTATTGATAGAAAAAAAAAAAAAAGGCACGGGAACAATGCAAAGCCTTCGCTGACCCAGGGAGAGGGAGGATGTGGGTGATCATTTTCTGTTCCACTAGCCTTAATCATTCATGACACCGCCCGTTGTCTCTACAAGGTGTCTTTGTCTTTGACTGTCCTGATTCCCCTCAGCAGCAAAACAGCCAAAGTCAAATTGAATCCTAGAAAGGAGGATTTTAAACGGAAAGATAAGGGGGCAGATATGCCTTAATCATCATTTGCTCTTGATTAGAAAATCAATGGCCTTTGATGCCAGAGTGCATGTCTGCCTTTGGAGTTAAGAGTGTGACAATGACAATGTGGACTGGAAAATTGGCCTTTTAAACAGCTACCTTCTCTTTGTTGTTTGGAACCCCATTCTTTAATGCAGTGAAAAGTCTCCTCTATCACATAATGTCTGCCTGTCAAAGAAATTACTTTTTCTCTCGCTCCTCTCTGTGAAACTTTGTTAAAGAAATCCTTCGAAGCTTAGAAAGCACAGGGAATTTCTTAGTTTGTAGAGCTGACTTTCACAGTATTTTCTTGATTTATGTAACAGATGAGAAATAAAGTTGTCACTCAATTCTCTGTGGCAGTTTTGAGGTACGCCAAAGAGAGAAAATCTTTGATGCCTTCCCAGGTTTACCTGTCAAGAAGGTTTAAAGGCAGTGTGTCCCAAGTTATAGTACAGCTAGACTGCTGGAGTCAGAAAATCTTTGCACTTTATGAACTGCATCACAGTTTTTTGCTCTGTGTTGATATAAAAAAAAAGACATACAGTGCCTCAAGAGTTAACTTACTATTGTTGTATTTTTTTTATTTTTTTAAACGCCTTCTGACATTTAAAGTAGTGAGGTTTTGCTTACTTAACTTTAGAGCTTTCTCAAAAAATGAATATTTGTACCTCCAAGACAGCTGGTAAAGAAATTGAGCAAACATACAATGAATATAATATAATATATGCCTCCCCTTAGCCTACAGTGTATCATATGTACATTTCATGCTTCCTTTAACTATAGCAGAAGATGGGGATGCCTCACTTTCTCTCCTCTCATTAATATGCGGTGGATGTTGATTTTAAACTCGGCTTACCAGGCATCTTCTGTCCTCTCTAGTCGCTGCCTTTGTGCCATGCTGTTGTACTTGCTGTGTTTTTACCAGCTCTGCATATCGATCCTGCTTTATCACCACCGGCTCCCCTTGCAATAAGCCTGCAGGAATATGGATGAGGTCTGGTTGGCACAGGGGATGCACTGCTGATTAATATGCTCTGCGTGAGGATATGATGAAAATTCACATTTATATGTGTTATACGAACACTGATCTGTGTGGAGAACATCCGTAATGGTAAATGAGGGATGTTCTGTGAAATGGTGATAAAGTGGGGAGCCGCTTGTGGAAAATCCTGAAATACTAGTTGCATTTACTAGCAGTTTGTCCTTGCACGTCACGTACAACTGTGTGCACTAGTGTACATAATATATTGATTGCAATTCAAATAGAGGACTGACAGCTTCTAATCAGTGTAAAGGTATTAGCTGTTGCTATCTATTAATGGAAATGTCAGAATTCAGACGCTGATCTGTGCCTCCCAGAACTAACATGTACGTACAAACTAAGATCACCTTGTTGACTCCATTATGAGATAACAGTCTAGTAAAGAGGAGAAATAAACCACATGTTCTCTTTTTTTTTAGGTAATTTCAATATATTTTGTATAGATTAAGTGTGGGCAGGTGGCTGTATAGAGATGCAATGATTAGTTGACTAATCGATTAGTCAATCGATAGAAAAGTAATTGCCAACTATTTTGATAATCGATTAATCGTTAAAGTAATTTTTCATGCGGAAAATGCTGTTTTCAGCCTCTCAAATATGGAGATTTCATGCTTTTCTCCGTTTTTTATATCATATTAAACTGAATATCTTTGGGTTTGGACAAAACAAGACATTTAAAGACATCACCTTTCACTTTGTGCACAATTGTTTGTTACAGCCCTTGTGCTGTGCCATTTCACAGACTTAAAATAATTCTTATAATACAAAATGAAATCAGACCAGTTTTTGCATACTTTATTTTTTAATGCAAGCTCAAAACGTGTGCGTGCATTGCTGCTCTGGTGCCATTTTTTCTCGTAGTATAGTTGTTATGCCGTCTTGAATCTGCTATTCTGAACGTGCTTTTAATTTTGTGACATGGTGAGGCTTTGGTTCAGGAAAGAGGCATTTTTGTCACCCGTACTGTTTAGTTTTTTGTCTTGCACGCCCCCATTTGATATCAAAGTAACAGCTCGCATTTATTGTAATCCTGATATATTTTAGTTCTTTGAACTTGTGTGCCAACGTGGGAAGACAGGTGTAGTAACGGGGGTGTAGTGAATATAACAACTATTCTATTTGATGTCAGAAATTAAAGGTATTCAAGGGCACAGGGATGAAAGGACTTGCTCACTATGCTGCAGTGCCCTGGATTAGAGTGCCACATGGAAACACAATTAGCAGTGTTTGCAGGCACAATCACGTCTTTGTCGCTGCTTTAGTGACTCCTACTGGTTGCACTGTGTGAAGTGGGTTGGGATCTTGAGGTGATAGACAGAGTGGACCTCCAAATGTGTGATTCCTGCCCTCCTTGTTGGGGAGAGGTCGGGGGGGGTGGATGACTGGTGTGACTCCATGATATTGGCAGAGACACGTTTTTGTCTGCATCCTCCCCAGGGCAACAGTGGGCGTTAGCACAGACAGGGACCACAGTGCAAGGGCAAGTGGCCATTAAATAAATGTTTGCCAAAATAAGGTTCACAAGATTTACCAGGATTTGTCCTTGTGGCTGCTTATCAGTCCGTCTTTGACTTCAACTAGGGATGCAACATTATCGATTAATCTAAAGATTATTTTCTCCATTTATAGGTTAAGCGTTTGGTCTATAAAATGTCAGGAAATAGTTAAAAATGTACATCCCAGTTTCTCAAAGTCCAAGGTGATGTCTTTAAATGTCATGTTTTGTCCAAAACC
>JAOVVB010196212.1:0-10963 GCA_028570985.1 Heterobranchus longifilis
CTTCAGGGATGAGCTTTGAGGTTTTACTACTACCACTTCTATATCACATTCATGTATCAATGAACCTCCGTGTTAAAGTGCTTTAGAATAGGGGCAGTGATGAATGCTTTATATTTAAGTCTTTTGAAGGCAAGTTCAAGGCAAAGCCAACAACAGAGCATCACCCACCTACCTTATACCACTTGTTACACTCAGTTCTTCACCACACTACTTTTGAACCTCTAGCATGTCATGACTTGACTTGATATTTCAGTTTACAATGAAGACATGGATTAAGACTCTTCACAGACCTGGCAAGCAGGTGATAGAATAGACAACTTTCCTCAGTTGTCTGAACAGCTGAGACTCTAGCTGTGTTCAAATGAAGGTTAAGGCTATGTTCACATTATCATCGTGAAGTGACTGAATCCAGATCTACATTTGGATTTTTTTTTACCCAAATGTAACACAGATCTACATTTTTGGGGGTTGATGTTTTTCAGATCGTGCATACTGAATGTGGTCATGGTCAGCACCGGAAGCGCGGGGATTTCATAGCATGCTAGCAACAACTTATAAAACAGCTAAAGACATATTGATGTGGTCTTGCGTCCACATTACAGTCAAATAAAAGTCACTTGCCTTTATGAATGTGAACCAGAATGGAGCAATGTGGCTTGTAATGTAAACGTAGCCTAACAGACCGTTCCCTGACATACAGTAATTAGCCTTAACTAGCATGAGGATATTTTTAATAGAGAACACAAAGGATTTCTGTAAGTCACTCTGGGTAAGTGCATCTGGTAAATGCACAGGAACCTCATGGTGAATTAACGGTTCTAGGAACTGGCCCTTAGGCGATATACTTGCTAATGACATCCACAAGAACGTTGTATACAGTAGCGCCTGGCTTTTGTCAGCTGTTGCCTGCAACAAGTGTTCTGCACTTAAATGCTTATTCAGCATGCTTATTCATGCTTATTCAGCATTTATGCTCTGGTCCCTTGTTTTACTGTGAAAAGGTCTTTTCCTGTCTCCTTGCCTTATCTTTTATAGTTAATGATATAAAAATATAATATGCTTTAGCCATCATGGGGCATGTACTGTAGGAGACTAACGTTGAGTCAGCTTGTTATCAGAGGGAACCCATTAGGGTTTAAGTAAAAAGAATATTTGTGGAATTACTATCATATTTCTCAGTTGGTGTTAGTCAACCATTAGCCAGCAACCTCATGATAAAAGGAAAATGTTTTATCAGGAGGCTCAAATTTTTTTATTTGTAGGAATCTCCAAAGGTCCCTATCAGTTCCCAAACCTGGTTATTTGACATATACTTTAACTTCATCCATGAAGATTGACTTCTTGCCAACAATGTTCCAAAATTACAAAGTTAACCTTGTGTAATTTATACTTTTATCTATGAGGAAAAGCTATAAAGAACCATCAAAGCAGCAGTGGCAGTTACAGACAATTTTAAGTGGGGGGCCAGGCCATGGTCAGTGGATTGCTGGAGGGACCATCACCTCAGAGCAGTTTTTTTTTTTCTTGTCAAGGAATTTCCACTTTGCATAGAAATCAAATACAATTACTCAAGGCTGCTTTGATACTCCCAATCACAAATCATAATGATCAAACATAATTATTTCAAGGTTTTATTAAAGATTACACATAAAAAAGGGCACAAAATACATTTCTGACATGGGCAAAAGTTTTGAAAATGACACCATGATTAAGTTTCACAAAGACTGCTGCTTTTGTGTTTTTAGATATTTTTGTCAGATGTTACTATGGTATACTGTATTATAATTACAAGCATTTCATAAATCTTAAAGGCTTTTATTGACAATCACGTTAAGTTTGTGCAAAGAGTCAATACTTGCAGTGTTGACCCTTCTTTTTCAAGCCTTCTGCAATTCGTCCCCTGGCATGCTATCACTCAACTTCTGTGCCACATCATGACTGATGGCAGCCCATTCTTGCATAATCAATACTTGGAGTTTGTCAGAATTTGTGGATTTTTGTTTGTCCACCCGCCTCTTGAGGATTGAGTTTCCTGGCCATGGACCAAAATGTTGATGTTTTGTTCCCTGAGCCACTTAGTTATCATTTTTGCCTTATGGTAAGGTGATCTATCATGCTGGAAAATGTATTGTTTGTCACTGTTCTTGCATAGTTGGGAGAAGTTGCTCAGATGATGTTGTACCGTTCTTTATTCATGGCTGTGTTCTTAGGCAAAATTGTGAGTGAGCCCTCTGCCTTGGCTGAGAAACAACCACACACATGAATGGTCTCAGGATGCTTTACTAATGGCATGACACAGGACTGATGGTATCGCTCACCTCCATACATTTCAAAAAGGGCAGCAAAGAAGCCACTTCTCTCCAGGAAAAAATATTAGGGATCCCCCAAACTGATATTCTGCAAAAGGTACAGGAATGGTGCTTACAAAAACTGACCAGTCGCTTTAACAATATGCAGTATTTGTTGAGAGCAAGGTTGGTGGTAGATGTGTATTTTTTAATCAGTCTAATAATCCTCTTCCTAGTTAGCAAGTTGAAGGCACTCTTCATCGTGATCAAGTTTGGTGAACTTAAATAAAGGGACAAAGAATCTTAAGTGCCAGTTCTTTACTTGGTTTAAACTCTTGCAGGCCTCTCATTTTCATGGGCACAGAAGAATCCACCAGCTGTGGGTGTGGTCAATGGTCTTATCCACAAAGTGCCAAAGGACCTTATTTGATGTATTTATTCTTTTTGTTCTGTTCTCCAATGAACTATCTTGTGTGTGTGTGTGTGTCCTATTTGGCTGGAATGAAAGCCTGCAACTACACCACACATCATCTGGAAATAATAGGGTTGTTGCTTCTAACCCTATGGGGCTTAGACAGATCTCTAACATTGGTTGCATCTTGGTATCCTGTCCATAAAAACCACAAACAGGAGTGGAGACCAGACACATCTTTAAGTCCAACACCAAGCATAAACATTTTCAAATTAACACCATGAATAAGAATGCAACTCTCAGTACACACATATAGAAATAGAATGTTGTGCAGTGCCTCCAGTTCCACACATGTCAAGGGACATTGACCATCTCTAAATCCACAAAACCCATCACAGGATTAGCCAATTTCTGTGACCCCTAATTAGTCTAATAAAAGAGTGTAGTGCCGTCCCAGTGTTTCATGGATTGGATATTGGCTTGATTATACAATGTCGTACTGAATTCTAGGTTTGGATCAAGAACTATCAGACCATGTCTCCTCTCCAGGACTCTTTAGGTAACACTTTAAGCAATGTTTATTCATGTACCCATATTGGAAAGTTGTTTCTTCTATTTTTACTGTCTATGGATTGCTGTCAGGGCAACTTACTCAATCATTTTCTATACCGTTTATCCTGTACAGGGATACGAGAGTCCTGGAGCCTATCCCAAGGAACTTGGGGCATTGGCAGAATACACCCTGGATGGGGTGTCAATCCATCGCGGTGCACACACTAACTCAGACACTCAATGTCACACACTATGGGCAATCTAGGAACATTCACCCTTATTAATTCTATGTCTCTGGACTGGTTTTTAGGTTCAAAAAGAAGAGTGTGTGAAATTAGTTTTAAGATGAATTAAAAGAAGAACAGTTATTGCATGTTGTGTCCACCGCACCTCGATATACTTAGGGGCCTGTCTTAGGATCTCTGTTTATTCTCTGCAAAGAGAGCAAATTTCAGCATTTGGCCGAATGCTGTTGTCACATACAAGCCCAACATCAAAGAACCAGTCATTAACATTTCAGTCATAGAGAGACCCGGAGACAGACGGACGCGATAGGAAATAAAAGACAAAATGTTACCCTGTATGTGAAAATCCATCTAAAAGCTCACTTACTCACTCACTCAATCATCTTATATACCGCTTTATCCTATTCAGGGTCGCGGGGGCCTGGAGCCTATCCCAGGAGACTTAGAGCACAAGGCGGGGTACACCCTGGACAGGGTGCCAATCCATCGCAGGGCAAACACACATGCACACACTCATTCACACACTATGGGCAAGTTTGGGAATGCCAATCAACCTAACCTACATGTCTTTGGACTGTGGGCGGAAACCGGAGTACCCGGAGGAAACCCACCAAGCATGGGGGAAACATGCAAACTCCTTGCGCACAGAGACGGGAATTGAGCCTGGCCATCTAAAAGCTAAAGATTTTTCTTGTGATTCATTTCTACATGGTGGTAGTTTAGTGGTGAACACTGCGGCCTCGCATCTCCAGGGTCTGGGTTTGATTCCCGCCTTAAGGCTTTAAGCATAAAGTTTACATATTTGCAGGTTCCCTCCAGATGCTCAGGTTTCCTCCCACAGTCCAAAGACATGCAGATTAGGCTAACAGGCATGCCCAAATTGCTTCATAGTGTGAGTGTGTGTATTGTATGTGTGTTCCCTGGGATGGATTAGCACCCCGTCCAAGGTGTACCTGACCTCGTGTCCCAAGTCTCCTTGGATAAGCTCCAGGCCCCCTGCAACCTTTTATACAGGATAAAGCAGTATAGACTATGAGTGAGTGTTTTCTGCATGAAATCATATTTAGAATAAAGTGTCATATTCTTTCAGTTATTTCACTGGAGATCAGTCACTTTTCAGGACATTAAAATATATTATACTCAGTAATACATACTTTGACCAAAATAAAAAAACTGTAATTCGTATATACAGTGTTGAAAAAGTAAGAAAATGCATATTTGTGTGATATTAAAACTTGTTTAATGATCTCAATCATTTAAGTGTAACAAATATGCAAAAAGTTTGATGAAGTGGGCAGGATAGTATTTGTTCATTAAGGCTGGTGGAATTTTACAGTAACCCTCACTATTTCCATTCCCAGTTAAGCTTTATTTATTTATTTTTGCCTAGTCATTAGTCTGTGACTAATGCTGCTTTTATTTAACCCAGTTGTTCTGAAAATGTGAGGCAGACTCCCTTTGGGAAGCACGAGACAACTGCAATGGAGACAGAGCGAGATGGAATGAAAGCATAAAGGGCATGAGGGATAAACTGAAGAGTAGTAGGAAAAAGCTAGATCATACATTGAACAAAAAACAGAGCTTGAGAACAAAATGTACAAGGGACAAAATTTAGACATAATGATTACACTAGAGAGTTTTGAACAAATATTATGACTGTTGCTTTTCTTACAAGTTGATTTACTGTAACTAGCTAACAATATCGCAAGACAACTTGAGAAAAAAATAAAACATGGATGCAATTTTGATAGGTTTTAAAGGGGACCTACAGTCATGCTCAAAAGTTAGTACTCCCTCTTTTAATTCTATGTTGTTTTTTGTGTAAAAACATAATTAAAATCACATGAGCATAGTAGGTCTTACTATTAGGCAAATACACCCTATTTTTCCGAATGTCAATATTTATTTAACAAAAATGTGCATCAGGTGTGCAGGTTTTGGCAGTTTGCTGGTCTGGAGCATTCAGGTGCATGTTAACACAATGCCATAAGGGAAAGACATACTGTAAGCAATGGTCTTTGCAATTGTTGCTGCCCATAAATCTGGATAAGATTATAAAAACCATGTCCAAACAATTTGGAGTTCAACATTCTACAATGAGAAAGATTATGCACAAGTAGAAACAATTCAAGACAGTTGCCAGTCTTTCCAGCACCTTCATCCCAAGGTTACAAGAGTTACATCTCAGACCTTACAGGCCTCGCTGAGAATGTAAAATGCTAAAGGCAATGACAGCACAATTAGAAGAAGACTGAACGTGTACAGTTTGTTTGGAAAAATTGACAGGAGAAAGCTCTCCTTTCTAAAAAGAAAATGGAAGCATGAAGTGGAGGTTCACAAAACTGCATCTGAGCAAAGCACAAAACTGGAACAAGGCGCAATGGACAAATGAGACCAAAGTGAAGTGGTTTAGCCTTAATGTCCAGCACCATGATGAAAACCAAAAACCATTTCAGCAGAAACACCTCATGATTCGGGCTTGTTTTTGCAGCCACACGTACTAGGCACCTTGCAGTCATTGAGTCGACCATGAACTCCTCTGTATATCAGAGCATTCTAGAGGCAAATGTCTGTCTGACAGCTAAAGCTTCAGAGCACAACAGTAAATCTACATCAGAAAGGCTGAAAAATGAAATAATCAAGGATTTGGAATGGCTTAGTCAAATTCCAGACCTCAACCCACCTGAAAAGCTGTAGCAGGACCTTAAGAGAGCTGTGCATATGTAAATTCCCAATAAACTCAATGAACCGAAGCAATGTTGAAAAGAATAGTGGGCCAATAGTGTTCCTCCACATCAATGTGTGAGACTGATAAAGTCGTACAGGAAAGGATTACTTTGAGTTGTTGCTACTAAAGGTGTATCTACAAGCTTTTGAGAATCATGGTGGTACTTAGTATTGCCCACATGTTTTTATTTTTGGCTTCATTTTTGTTAATGAAATTATGGCACACTAAGAATGGTTATATGTTGTTGGACGTCTGAGGTTGTATTTGCCTAATACTAAGTCCTGCTAAGATAAAATGATGTTTATATGTTTTTACACAAAAGCACATAGAATTAAAAGAGGGGGTACTAACATTTGAACATGACTTTATTATGCAAATGTAACTTTTTAGTCATTTTTCAACATTCACATTCAGGTCTCCAGTGTGTACATATACAAATGAAAAAATGTGAAAAGAAACATTCCCTGCTGTTTGTCCTTTTTTTTTTGTCCTCCACCGGCTAATAGAAAAAAAGCTAACATATTTTTTTCCATTAGACGGTGCATAAACAAGCCAATGAAATTTTCTCTTAATTGTGACTTCATACAAGAAGACAACCTCCCCCACGCTGTTGGCTCTTTCTGCTGTTCTCTGGAGTGATGTGACTCAGAAATAGTTCATTTACACTGAAATGGCTCATTTGGAAGAGGAGTGAAATTAAGGGAGTTTGAGGACAGTTTAGGACTGTGGCTATTCTACTGAAAAGTGGGCGCCCAGTCAAAATGACCCCAAGAGCACAACGAAGACTCATCAATGAGGTAAAAAAAACAACCCTGAGTGACTGCCGAAGATTTGAAAGCATCATTGGAACTGGCTAACATGTGTGTTCATGAGTCTACAGTATGTAAAACATTGAACAAGTAGGGGGTCCATGGCAGGACACCAGAAAGGAAGCCACTGCTTACTAAAAAGAACATTGCTGCATGGCTGAAGTTTGTGAAAGAGCACATTGACACTCCACAGTGGTATTGGCAAAATGTTTAGTGCACTAATAAAACTAAGATTGAACTCTTTGGAAAGAACACGCAGTACTACATCTGACATTAAAAAGGGCACTGCATATCATCATGAAAACATCATCCTAACCATAAAGTATGGTGGAAGAAACATCATGATTTGATTTCAGTCATAGAGGGGAAGAAGATTCCCAAGCATATCAAAAAATTCTTCATGATAATTTGAGAATGTCTGTATGTTGAAGAAGTTGGGTGATGCAAATGGACAGTGACCCAAAACACCAGAGCAAGTCCACAACAGAATGGCTTCAGAAAAACAAAATCCGCCTTTCGGAGTGGCCAAGTCAGAGCCCAGACCTCAGCCCAATAGAGATGCTATGGAATGACTTGAAGAGAGTCATACACATGAGACGTCAAAAGAATATGATAGAGCTAAAGCTGTTCTGGCAGAAAAAAAATGGGTTGAAATTCTTCTTGAACGATATGCAGGTCTGATCCACAGCTACAGGAAGCGCCTGGTTGACGTTATTGCTGCCAAGGGGGGTCAACCAGTTATTAATTCCAAGGGTTCACTTACTGTAGTTGAATTGTATGTTCAAATAAGACATAAAAGATCAGATTTTTTTTTGTGTGCTATTATTTTAGGCACATTATATTTGTTAATACTCTTGACTTAAATAAAGATCAGATCACATTTTATGACAAATAAATGGAGAAAACCATGGAATTCCAAAAGGTTTGCATACTTTTTCTTGCGACTGTATACAATATATAACAAGGTCCAGGGTTATATAAAACCACTGATCTAAAAACAATAATAATAAAAAATTTAAAAAAAAACATCTCATTCTTTCACTCAGATCAGGCTGTTTCAAGAGTTGGCTTCTTAAAAAAATCAAAAAAGTGGGAAAAAACATAATTACTGAGTCTTTATATGGTGTTCCCAGGCTGCTCTGAGTCACGTTGGCAATCCTATAATAGTAATTCACAGTCAGCGATGTATTTGGGGTAATTCTCAAGTTTAAGCTTTGGAGGCCTCAGCCCTCTATAGGAATGTACTGTATGATTTGCAAACACTTAAAAGAAGGTGGGTGTATGGTTATACAATATTTTGATATTGTCTTTTTCCATCACAAAAAAATGCAAGGCCAGCTGATAGGGTGGGTTAAAAATGTAAGAGGTTTAGACTGATTGACTGATTAAAGCATTAATTATTTAGTGACTGATCCTGAAAAAAAACAAAACCCTTTCTGTCACTTTCTGTCAAACTTACAAACGCAAACACAACCGATATGCAATGAAAAGTGGGTCAAATTGGTACTTTATCAATTGGTACTTACTGTTAGTGTAACTTAGTGGAACTATTGAAACTGCTGGGGGGAAAAAAGGATAGCAGTGTAAATGCTGATAGAAATATTTACAAAATACACGTGTGCAAAAACAGAAGCGTCGTGGCAGCTCCAATGTGTCATTCCTAACCACGTTAGCATGCAGCGGTAGCGTGCAAGTCTGGATTCCAACTTACTGTACACATGTAACTTGGTATACTTTCTTATACTTCTTGTGGAAAAAATGTTTGCGTGGCTTTGCCGATCATCATAGTGTAGAAAAAGCAAAAAAAAAAAAAAAAACCACCCACAGATGTTGTGCATGTCGGACAACACATCAGATGCTAAGACCAAACCTGTGATTGTAGACTTCTTTTCATGGTAGTTAAAAAAGCAACCGCAGAGAGCATGCAAGCTTGAAAGCTTCTCACAAAATTCACCCTGTGAACTTTCTGAAAACACTTACAGTTCTTTTTTTTTCCCTTACAGACACTGACTGCTGGTTCTGCACCTAGAGAATTAAATTTGTTTTAAATTTCATACAGTTGTATTAAATTTATTTGCAACAAATGGTATTGTTTTTGTTG
Organism: Heterobranchus longifilis; assembly: GCA_028570985.1. Classification (NCBI taxonomy): domain Eukaryota; kingdom Metazoa; phylum Chordata; class Actinopteri; order Siluriformes; family Clariidae; genus Heterobranchus; species Heterobranchus longifilis. The sequence goes on from JAOVVB010196212.1 coordinate 9,136, forward strand.
AGGAATTCAGATGATGAAATGTTGCCGTGAACTGATGCTCAAACAACTCCCACCATGATACGCCATGGAGAGTCTTGTTTGAGATGTTCTCAAGTTTTGCCAGATTAGCTTATTAAGATGTTTGGAATCTCCCCAGCAGTGATGCTGCTCCCCCAGTACCAAAAAAAAAAAACACTGTAGAAAATAAATATGAATGAGGAACTTTATTAACCTGCTGCACACATGAAGATCCTGAATCTCCATGGCATAACGGAAAGTGGAAATTACTTCATCGTTAAGTAAGGCAATAGTGTCACGCTTATGATCATAAACTCAGGGCAAATGCTCATTAATGCCATGTCAACTTTTTTACTGTGAGTGTGACATGAAACACAAAGTATAAATAAGATTTTAATGAATTATTCTGGCTCCACAAAATATAAAAAAAGCTCTCTAGGACGATATGTTTTATTGTCTGTGTGTGTCTGGGGCATTATTTACATCTCTCCTTCTTCAGACAGACAGCATGTACTGTACCTTAAGGTTGGTTGACGTAGAACACTGACTCAGAACAAGCTGTTAGGATTTTGAAGGAGAGCAGACTAGGATAGTGTTAGTCATGACTCTCCCTATTTTGCAATGCAAACATCCAAATACTCATACACACACTTGAAAAGACACAAACACACATGCAGTGGTGACCAAAAGTATTGAGACATAAGAGAAATCCAATGTTTCAATGACACTCAATCTTCATCTTCTTCTAAACCGTTTATTCTCTGGGGCCCGGAGTCTACCCCAGGATACTTTAGGCGGGGTACACCCTGGACAGGCTGCCAATTTATTATCTCAGGACACACACACACACACACACTACAGGCAATTTGGGGACGCTAATTAGCCTAGTCTGCATGTCTTTAGGGTAAGGGAGGAGACTGGAGAACCCGGAGGAAACCCACCATTGCACACAGACCTGAATCGAACCCTCAACCCTGGAGGTGCGAGGCCAGTTGTAACCACTATGCCACATATTACAAATCAATATAAAGTCCTTTATTCTTCAAAACGTGCTGTATCCGGCTGGGCATAGTGTCAAAAAGACATCTGCAGTACTCTGGTGTCACTTTCTCAATCCGTGCCGGCTTGATTGCTTCTTGAAAGTCGTGTAGCCTACAGACAATGGGTTCTTAACCTGTCCCGTTCCTCACCACTGTCCAACAGTTTTTTATTGGGTTTAGGTCTGAAGATGACCCAAGCCATGGCTGCAGAATTATCTGAACACCTTTATCACACAGACAGTTTTTCAAATAGTTTTTCAGTTAATTATTACAACTTTTAACAGAGAGAAATATACAGTAATACATGGCATCTGTTGTCTTAATATTTTTGGCCACCACTGTACACAGTCTGTTCTTTGTTTAGTGTTTGACGTAGTAAAGGGCGTGAGGATTTAGAGTCTGCGTTTTAGTGTTTTATTATTCTGTGTTCAATTTCTGTGTTCATTTCTTTATTGCCCTCTTGTCTTGTTTTGATTATCACTCAGATATTTCCTGAAGCTAAACTATTTCCGAACTGTGTGAGGAGACGCATAAATCCCTAATATTTCTGGCTTCCTAGTAAAGCAGACCTGTGGTACTGTGCAAAAGTCTTGAGCCACCCCTCATTACTTCATATTTTGCTTCCAAAGAGCCAGACATTCTTGTATTTTTAATGTGGTCTTGAGGAATAGTTCTCAAGGCTTCCTGAAGGACCTTTTTAGCTCTCATTTTTGGCAAGGTTTTGGCTCTCTTTTTCAGTCCAGTCCTTGTACCTGAGCAGTTTAAGAGGAATGTTTTTTTTGTTGTTGTTT